>PVJD01005832.1:0-108327 GCA_004026545.1 Mormoops blainvillei | reverse complement strand
GGTGGAGGTGGGGAGCGAGGGAGAGCACTGGGGAGGGAGGAATAATGGGAAAAAAAGAAAAAGATTTGTGTCAGCAAATGGAAGCGCCAAGTTTTTCATATGTTTCTGGAGAAATAAAATAGAATTTGTGTCTCTTACGCTTGACTGTAAATCAAGGCATCTGTTTCGGGCAGCCGTTGGCTCTGTTTGCCCTGGAGCCTGGGACGTAGGTGGGTATAGAGCCAGGCAGAGCCCACCCCGCTACTGACTGGGCTGTGGACGTGAAGCCGGTCCCAGGTGTGGAGCCTAAGCGAAAACAGGAGCTGGCTAATAAAAACCACACTGGGAGCTGTGGCGTGAGGGCTAAGGACTCCACTACGCTCTGTTTCTTCTCTCTCATACCAAGTTCAAACCCAAGTTTCGGTTCTTTGTGTGCAGGTGGTAAATGTTTGAGCTCTTCTTTTGCCAGGTGATGTGGGAGGAGGTTGGGGATATCCTGGCAAATGGGTGGAGTGAAAGGGGGAACAATTTTAGAGAGTGTGTGTTCATGGGACCAAGGGAACTGGTGCAAGCAAAACTGGACTTTTGTGGGACTAATGAGTTTGGAAAGTGTTTTGCAGAGCTGCTCCAGCTTGAAAGGCTCTCTGGGAGGTGCTGAGCTGGGGACTAGGCAGCATCTTGCCTTGTTCTCCAATTTGATGAGCTAGTTTGTAAGTAGCAGTGGCTAAAACTAGCAACCCCTTCCACCTGGTGAGCCTCCTCTTGCTGGATAAAATCCCGGGCCACCCATCCCTCGGCCTCGCGCCCCCTACTCTCTCAAGGGTGGTGGGTGGCTGTGGTGGCACCTGCTGACTTGTGTTTCACTTTGGCCTTCTTACCTGGGTTGGAAGCACTCTGGAAAGAGCCCCAGCCCCTGACCTGTTGAACACACGCAATGGAAATATTTTATCACCTGTGTGCCTGTGTATACAGGCTGGGGTACACCTTCCACATGCGTGTCCATACAAGGGGGGAAGGGTAACCTGTATACCACCTGGGGAGCCTTGGCACACCTCAGCTGATCACCAAGGTGTCTCTTGGGACCTGTGAGACCTCTGGCAGAGCTGGCGAAGGGATTGACTTTGGGATTGCAGGTTGGGCCCTCGGAAGGATGGGAATGAGATTTTCAAGCAAAGAGGGAAATTGGCTGGTAAGAGCACACAGTGGCGCCAGGTTTCCGGAGGACCCTTGGTAAGAAGACGTGTTAGAAGCTTTCATTATGTCTACCCTTCGGCCCAACCGTTGCATGCTCATAATCTTAAGGAAACAGTCACAGATGTATGGACGAGTGTAGATGTTTAATCTCTCTGGTCCTCAGTTTCTTCATCTGTAAAATGGGCGTGCTCCTCTCTCAGCCCCCTTCCACAGAGGGCTGTCATGAGGATAAAAGCACGCGTCACCCAGTCAGTGCTCTGGCAGCGGTTGGCTATTACTAAGGGCAAACTGAGTCCCAGTGAGGCATGATGACTCTATCCCGGGCACAGAGCAGAGCGGCCACACCCCTGGGACAGGGCAGTCAGCTCCCAGTGCCCAGACAGTGCAGGCCGCAGGGCCGGGGGCGGGGCATAGTGTATGCTCAGAGTGCTGGGTATGGGGAGGGGCAGAGAGACCAGGATGTAGGCCCATACAACTTTCTTCACTTCTCTGTTTCCAAGTGAATAAAATGGTCTGCTGTCCCCTCTGCCAGCTCAGGTGGGAGAGCAGATGCTTTCAGGCTTGGGGTCTCTCAGGTGAACCCTTCCAGGGATAGGAAGTAGTAGCTGAACCCCAAACCTGTCCCCACCATATCCCTCAGCTCAAATTCCTCTGGGCATGGCACCAGGAGCCCCTGGGAAACGCAGATGCACATAGTCACTCATGTGTACTCACAGACATGCCCTCACACACTCACACGCACTCACACTTGCTCGCACACATGCACATTCACACACCTGTACTCACACACACTCCTATATACTCACACCTATTCCCTCTGCATCATTCGTGCACATTCAGATACGCTCACACATACCCACAATGCTCTCTCACACTTACATAGGCTCACATATACTCACACACACGTACACACTCGCATTCGGTCACATGCTCACACACATACCCACTCGCACACATGCTCACACACTCACCAACACGTCCCCCCTTCCTGGTCTTCCTGAAACATCTTTGACAGTGGTCGGCAGTGGTGAGTGGCTGCACGGCTGGGTCTGCCTGTGTAAGGGAAGCTGACAGGTGAGGGAACACAGCTTTCCCATGAGGCCGAGAGGCCCAAAGAGGCCGACTGAGGGGGAAAGCTTTTCATTTGCGGGGGAGTTCTGAATATGCTGGCAGCGTGTTCACTGGGGCAATAATTAGGAGCTGGTTTATGGGAGAGAAACGGCACAGAGAGTCGCATCTGGGGGCAGGGATGCAGAGCCAGACCTGAACCGGAGCAGGGGCCAGGGCTACAGGGCTGGGGGGCTGGGGGGCTAGGGGAACCCTGCCCACACAAAAACTCCTCGTGGACTGCTCTGGCCTGGAGGCTACAGCCGATAGCGCTGTGTTTGTGTTACGGTAAATGGAACTGGGTCTCAGGAGAACAAGTGCCCACCGTGACAGGAAAAGAGGTGGAAGAAAGGAAGGGAGCTCCGGGAAGGCCTGTAGGCGGTGAGGACCTGAGAACGGTGGGAATGCACCGTGCATGCAGGGGCGACTCTTGGGGGCCTACCAGCCTTTAAGGCAGTATAACCATGCCAAAGCCACTTCACTGCACTGGGCCTCAGTTTCCTCTCTGTAAAATGGGCAGGGTGGGGGGAACTACCTTATGCTGTATGATAAGGGTTTAATGAAATAGTGAAGGCAAGACTTAAGCATGTGTCCTGGAACGATGCATATGCTACAAATAAATCCTGTGCGGACCCTTTCCCATGTACCAAGCACCCCCACTAAGAGCCCCACGCCTGGGTAATTGCATTAAACCCTGACAGCATCCCAGGAAGCAAGGGAAAAATTACTATCTTCTATGTTTTACGCATGAGGAAGCTGAGGCACAGGTAACTTGCCCAGGGTCATCCGAAGCCAGAACACGTGCTCCTGACCACTGAGCTCAGTCACCATGTTTCTCTGCCTCCCTTGTAAGTGGTGAGGGATGAAGACAATTATTGTTTTGTTTTTAGGAAGGCGAGAGATGGAGAATCAGCTGGAATTAGCTCTTTGGCTTAAGAACATGTTCATATATCTTCCTCATGTCATGGTCTCATTAGATGGCGTATTCTACCGCCTTCCGGAAATGCGGTGAGGGCCTGAGGTCCTGCTTCCTTCTGCCAGTGAGCTCGGTGTGCAGAGGGAGGGGTGGGCAGCTGATCGTATTTTATGCCAAGAGATTATGGGTTGATCTCACTTGTGCTTAAAAATTTATAATGTTCCCATCCAGACCTTTCCACGCATGGCACATTCCTTCAATAGCCCGCTGTGGTTCATAAAAATGACTCATCCTTATGCCGCTTTCATGCCACAGCCTGGGGGGAAGAACCTTCCCTAGAACCAGTAAGGAAGCTGCCCCACTGGAATGCTGGGGTGGGTCCAGGTCCGGACGACTGAGGGTTCATGTCTCTGCCGATGGCTTGGCTCCCAGGAACCAAGCTCAAATCATGGTATTATATTCTAAATATAATTTAGAAAACTCTAGTTCCTAAATACTTCTAAAATTTATTTCTCATGTTTCTAAATATTTCTAAAAGGTATACCTTCCTTTTCCAGGCTCAGTAAGGATATCCCAGGCTGAACAGGACCAAGTCTATTCTTGATATTTGTGTTATTTTGAGACTTGATTTGGATCGAAGGCTTGAAGAAGGCAACGTGACCTGGGTGGATCTAATATTACACCAATGACTGGCCCTGGAAGTTGCTTTTCTGAAGCAAGTGACAAGTCACCTTGTTCTTATGAAATCAGAAGGAAGGATTACCTTTCAGATACAGAACATTACCGCCTTTTGGCCAATTGCACCATTGAACCAAACGGAAGCCATGTTTTTCTTGGCTGTTTAACCACCAGCATGAAAAGCTCTTGTTTCTTCCTTTTGGAGACTTTTTCTGGCAGTCACATTGATTTTGACGTCACTAACCCTACCAGCCCCTTTACCTGCTTATCAATCACAGCCGTGTTTTTTTTTTGGTGGGGGGGAGTCGGGGTACAGAGGGACAGAGTGGCATGTCGTGCCCCCCAGGCTCTTAGCTGCCACGTTCACTGGACAGCGACCTTTCAGCAGGCACTAAGCCAGACCATGATCTCCTCATGTTCTGAACAAACTTTAGCTCTCATCTGAATGCAGACATTGAAAACGCCACCGCGCAGCTCTCTTGTGGAGATCGGAGATGAGGTGCACAGAGCACACCTGGCGTCCCCTCAAGGCACGAGCGTCACTGTTATTTCCAGGCAAACTAGATGTTCAAGCAGCATTGTTTTCCTTTCAGTTTTATTGAGGTAGAATTGACATACAGTGCTGTATAGTTCAAGGTGTATGGGATAATGACTGACTTATATTGCAAAATGGTTACCACAGTGTTTAGTTAATACCCATCAACTCACAATAGCATTTATGTGTGTATATTCGTGGAATGAAAAGCTCTAAATAATGCCTGCATGACAGACAGATTAACTTCCCTTGAAAGATCCAAGCACCTTATTTTAAAAGTTTTTATTTTGGCATAATCATAGACTTGCATGCAGTTGTAGGGAGTAATACAGAAATACTCCATATAGCGGCCACTTAGCGTCTGCCTGGGGAACAGCTTGCTCAACTACAGAACAATGTCACAACCAGGAAAATAACATGGAAAGCGAACACTAATACAATTCACTGACCTTCTTTAGATGTCACTAGTTTTACATGCACTCGCTTGTGTGTGTATGTATTTAATCCAACTAGCATTTTATATTATAAATAATGCCGAGATCTAATACTTGGTCAAAGAAGCACTTTTTCATTTGCTAAAGAAGAACTGGGTTCTGATGGTTCATTCGTCCCTTTCCCCACCAGCCAGAGGCTCCTCTGGGGAAAGCCTTTGTCTGCTGCCCGCTCCGTTCCCACGGCTCTGCCAGGGTCTGCCTCAAGTTGACAACAACACAGCAAACGCTTGTTGAGCCCGTGCTGTGTCCACAGCCATGCTCTGAGTGCCTTATCCTACAAGGCACGTCTGATCATTATCATTCCAACTTTACAGATGGGGAAACGGAGGGTTAGGTACCCCATAAACACTTCCTGAATGAGTGACAGCACCTGTGAGGAATCTGCCGGCCTCATCGCACCAACACTGTTTCGGTTTTTCTTATGATGGGGTCCCAAGCTCCGGAGTGTCAGAAAAGAAAGGCTACTCATTGATTCCTTAAATGTTCCCCTGTCTTCTGGAAGAATCGTGTACCACTTAAGGGCACAGTTTCCGGAATCAGAGTATGTGAGCCCTTCTCTCTTTCTCCCTCCCTTCCTGTCTCTCTACAAATAAATAAAATCTTTAAAAAACTACGTGAGACTAAACCTGGATTTGCAATGTAGCTGTGTGGCCTCAGGCAAGAAATTGAAACCCTCTGGGCCTCAGTCCTCTCATTTATATAACCGAAACTGCCTCGGAGGGTTGTGAGGATTGAATGGTGCATGTGAGGCCCCACAGTACTCAGAGTGACACGCGTCGGCCACCACAGTTTCTGTGCCCTTGGTGCCACCAATGCTGCCGAAGCTTAGAATGCCTAAATAAAGGGCAATATGCGCCAATGACAAATTTGTGGGTCATCCCCCTTGTTGTAATTAAATTTTCTATCCTCCGCTATGCTTCCCATCATTGGACGGGAAGACTCTGGGTCTATGATTGGAAGTTCGTTTCCCAATAATAATGTTTGTCTTGGGAGGGCTGTTTCCGCCAACGCTAGTGACTCCTTCCTCTTTCCCACCCTGCCTCTCTTCATCTTGCTCATTTTCTCCCTTCCATAAATATTTACTGAGAGCCCGTTAGGTCCGGTGTCAGGCAGATGGGGACACAGTGGTAAACAGAAACTGGCCTGGTCCCTGCCTGGATGAAGCTTGTAGTCCAGTGGGAGAGCGAGCCCTGGCTTAAGTAATCACACAAGGGCAATGACATCACAGATGCAGTAAGGGCTGCTGCAAAGGACAAGTGTGGGGGCATGTGGGAGAGTCCCCCACCTTGTTCTCTGCTTACGGAAGGGGCAGGGGCACAGCCTGCAAGTCAGCAGCGGCAGCCACACTGGCAGCCACTGCTTGACTAGGCCGCTCTTGAGGTTAAGATGGGAAGGAGGTCCTGCTTTACGAAGTAATGATCGTAGCTGACAATGGCTATGTGCCCAGCTGTGTTCTAAGCACTTTCTGTGTATTAACTCTGATATTCCTTACATTAAGCCTATCAGGCTGCTGACACTATCATCCCATTTTACAGATGAAGAAAACCGAGGCCCAGATTCAGTAACTCGTGCATATGGAAGATACTCAATGAGCAGTGCAGGCAGAGCTGAATTTCTGTTCAGTTCCCACTGACAACGGGTTTTTATGGGCTTTCACGTGTTGAACATTCAGAGGGCAGGTAGTGACTATAAAAGGTCAGTTGTACCCCCGGCCCCCTTAAACCTTTCCTCTTCTAGGAGACCTTTTGCAATTAAAGAGAGCTAACATGTTATAGATGATGCCTGCTGTCATTCCCGACATTGCACTGGGCACTGCGCTAGGTGATTTATACCAGTAGCTCATATGTTGACACATGTTTCAGTCCCAGCAAAAGCTTGTTCTCCTACGTCGACAACACAAACAAACAAGCCCAAATTCAGCTAAGGCTGCAGCCTTTTTTTATAAGTGGCAGTTTCCAACCTCTCTCTCATTCTCTCGTTTTAAACAACGTTACCGAGGCATAATTTACATTCTATAAAATTTACCATTTTATGTGTACAGTTCAGTGTAAATTTACTGAGTTGTGCAACCATCACCGTAACTGAGTTTCAGAACATTTTTGCCACACCAGTAAGATCCCCTAATGCCATTTATAGTTAACCCTTTTTCCCATTCTGAGCCCCAAGCAACCACTAATCTACTTTCTGTCTGTGTACATTGGCCTTTCCTGGGCGTGTCATATGTATGTAATCACACACTATGTGGTCTTGCGGATCCTTTCACTCAGGATAACGGTTTTGTGGATTACCCATGTCACAGCTGGTGGTTGGTTCTTCGTTCCTATTTATTGCTAAATGAAAAGAATATGGGGGGGGCCCCCAAACCCCAAATTTGTTTATAAAAATTGTGTATTTATTCTTACGTGTTTAAACTTCAGTCACCTTCAAATTACTCTCCATTTGATGTAATACACCTATCAAGATTTTTTTTTCCCACTGCTCAAGATAGTTTTTGACCTTGTTGATTTTGATGTCTTTTAGTGCTTCTGACATTTTTGTTTCACCTCTTCCACCTTGGCAAAATGGTTCCCTTTGAGGACTTTCTTCATCCATGGAAACAAAAAGAAGTTGCTTGGGGTGAGATTGGGTGAATAGGGAGGGTGGGGCATGGGGGTCGTGCCATTTTCAGTCAAAAACTGCTGCACACTCAGTGAGGTGTGGGCAGGTGTGATCATAAATCACCCATCATGAAATGGGTAAGCGAACGTGTTGAAAGAGGCTTCAAATATATTCTCCGAAGCTGAATACAATCTCTCACAACAACACCAGCTGGTGCATTGATACAGATGGGTTCCTCAAATATTCACCTGGTGGGGAAGCCTGTTCTATAAGGGGACTGCCCTCCAGAAGATAATCCTGTTTTTTTTTGAGGGGGTCCCCCCTTGTATAGTAAACTTTGTTTATCCAATTATTTGTTGAGGGACTTTGGGATTTTTTCGGTTCTGTGATATTATGAACAAAGCTGCTATGAACTTTTGAATTCAAGTCTTTGTGTGGACATAAGCTTTCATTTCTCTTGGGTAACTACCTACCAGTGAAAATTGCTGGGTTGAAGGATAAATGCACATTTAACTCTTTAAGAAACTGGTTTTCAAGGGGGCTTTACCATCATATGTTCCCACCAGCAGTAGATGAAAGTTCCAATTTCTCCCTATCTCCACCAGCACTAATTATGGTCTGTCCTTTCCGGCTTGTCTTCTTAAGAAAAATGACTACAGTTGACATTTATAGAAGGCTCACCACGTGCCAGGCACTGGGTGGGCTGCTCCCTCGGCTTTGTCTTTAGAACTTTGTGAGCAGGAGTCCTTGTCACACTCAGTCAGCAGATGAGGGGACCCGAATGTGCGGAGGTGAGAGGAGTTGCTCAGCTGCAGGTGAGGCAACGGCATGGTGTGTGGGAGTCAGGCCCAAAGAGAGCAGAGGGGTGAGCAGGCTGGGGAAATAAGGTGGGGCCTGAGGTGGGAGCCCTGGGCCTGTCCCCTTGAATCTTGAGGTCCAGAGGATACTGGAAAGTCAGGCCAGAATGTTCCCTGTGCAACAGTTAGAAGGACTGGGCATGACTCGGAAACACCAGCGGCACCCACGCTGGTTCCCGGAAGCCCCACCCTCCTGAGTCTGTTCCGGGGAACCCAGAGGACCTCTTCCCCCAGCCCTGGGCTTGGAGAGGACCACAGAATGGGCAGTCAAAGGCAGCAGCACCCCGTCCACCTCGGGATGGCCTCTCACCCGGCGCCTTCCCCCAGGAAGGACTGTTAGTCGTGACACGGTTCAAGGAGGAAAGTTCCCGCCCCGGCGGCCGGCAGGTAGGAGGCAGCCTGCTCCGTGGCCCTCAGTAAATCACCCTGTTCATTCGGCGTCTCGCTGGATTGCAATTACAATCCTTCAGGCCCGACACAAAATCATTGGGCTGGTAAGCGGAGAGTACCTGGGTAATGTGTTTAACAAAAATTAACCTGGTTAAGCCCTGACTCTATTGAAAATGAGAAAGTGTGGATGGGCCTAATCGATTTGTCCACAGCCCAATTTACTCCAGAGCTGGCTTTGGATTTCAGTTAAGTGGGCCGACCCGAAATGAGGGATACTCGTTTTATTAAATTACCCTGTGATCGTAGAGTTCCGATTATGGTGGTTTTGTGTCAGCCGTGGGGGCTGGTGGACGGAGCAGACGGGGTCTCGGTGCCCATGTGGGTTTGCATGCACTTGTACCCGTGCACACCCCCCTGGCTCACGCAAGTGTGCACACAAGTCTTCCCAGACTGAGAAGGGTTAGAGAATATCTATCCCCTGCTTGGGGAGCCGAAAGTATGGATTTGATCAAATACTCATTTACTCTCTGCCCACCATCGCTCCCCACCACCTTGGCCTCTTGACAGATAAATGATGTTATTTGAAGGTATTCTTGAAATTTCTGACAGAGACTGTTTCTTAAGTGCTTTTAGAGCAGGCCTATACTTTGTAATACTTGTCATATTCTGGCTAGTAAACTCCTGGCCTTTAAAAGCCGGAACCTTACTCTGCTTCCTGAATACGAGGGAACAGGTCATTAACTGTGAATTTCAAATGAAGCCGATTTACAGTACATATCGCAGAACCGCGTTTGTGAGAGACAGCGAATCCCGAGGAACCCAAGGGGCAGAAAGCCCAGGGGCCCAGAGGGGGCCCGCTGCTCGGGGGGCCAGGTTTCTCTCCTCTGCTTCAGATTTCTGTGGCTGTTTCGGCCACGCCAGGGGCCTCTTCTTCCAGGTTCCTCGTAGAAACACCTTTCTGGTTTCATCCTGCTCCCACCCCAACATGGAGTCCTGCTGCGTGAGGCCCCCGGGGGTCTTGATCGTGGAAACGCCACTGTCTGGAGGTTAATGCTGGGGCGACTTGAGCTCAGAGAAGGCTGGGGAGCCGGGACCGAGCTAGGGGAGCCGGGACAGAGCTAGGGGAGCACGGTTAAGCACGGCAGTTGGTGTTCGGTGTCAGCATGGCTGCGCTATAGTTTTTACCCAATTACTTAATCAAACACTCATCTAGCTGCGAAGGGGTTTTGTAAATGTGGTTAACAGATGTGGTTAATCAGTTGCCTTTAAGTAAAGGAGATTACTCTTGATAGTGTGGGTAGGCCTCATTCAATCAATTGAAAGCCTTCACAGCAAACACTGAGGAGAAATTCTTCCTCAAGGCTGTAGCGTCAGTTCCTGCCTGAGTTTCCAGTCTGTTGGAAGATTCCAGACTGTTGCCCTATAGATTTTGGACTTGCCTGTCCCCATAATTTTGTGAGCTGATTCTTTAAGATAAGTGCATTTACCCATCCATCTACCACCTACCGTCCATCCATCTATCCATTTATCCTGTAACTCTGAATATAGCTGGTTTCTGGCAATAATTCCCGGACATTTCCCCCTCATCATTTCTGTGCACTTCCTCGCTTGCCACCATATTGAAGAGGCAGGAGAACCCCCTCTAAATGCTTTGCACAGTACACGCATGTGGGAGGGCCCAGGGAGCAGCGGCTAGTTTCCTTTCCATGAGCCCTGCCTGGATTGACTTCCGCTTCTTCTTGGGGCTGACTGCACTTCTGGCAGACACTATTGGCCGCCCATCCAACAGCCCTCACCCATCTTCTTTTGTAACCGATCCCTGTTCTTCCCCACCCCCCACCCCCCGCCACAATAGGGTGCCCAACTCCAGGGACTGGATCGTGATTGGTCACAGCACTACCAACCCCCTTGGGCGGCGATGGGTATTGGGGTGTGCACGTGACCCAGTTCTGGCCCAGGAGACGCATGGGGAAAGCCGCTGGAGCGTTTGGGAAAATTATCCCCTGATTAGATAGGCCCATGCGGCGGGTGATGCCCCTTGGCCCCCTTTCCTTCCACTGTTTCGATTTTTTACAAAACTGAGATATAAACACAGATCTTGATGAAGTTTGCATCTATGTCCACCTAACTGCAACTCAGATCAAACTACAAAGGATTTCCAGCATCCCTGAGGGCTCCCACGTGCCCCTTTCCAGGCAATAGCCCCTATCAGAGGTAGCTATAATTCTGACTGGTATCGCCATAGATTAGTTTTTGTCTGCTCATATAAGTGGAATCACCCAGCATATCTTCATCTGTGTTTAGCTTCTTTTTTTGGAAAGGGCAGTTTTAGGTTCACAGCAAAATTGAGAGGAAGGTGCAGAGATTTCTCATATACTGCCTACCCCAACTCATAAATGGCCTCCTCATTATAATATAGCCCCATACCAGCCTTCTTTGTTGAGTAGCATTATCCACGTGGTTACTTACAGCAATTCTTCACTGTTTTGTTTATTTTTAATTGTTATGGAAATTCAATGTTATGAATGCATTGTGACTTTTTAGCCGCGATGAACTTGGGCCTCCTTTCCTGCCTTGGACAGTACCGTGGGAGGAGGTACTGCCTGCAGCTGTGGCAGCCACATTGCTACCACGAGGCAATAAGAATTCAGTTAAAAGCTGATAGCTGATCAACTGAGGAAGACAGGAAGGAAGGGGAAAAGGAGCAAAGGTCATTTTGGAGCCATTAAACCAACCCCGGGGCTGCCTTTCTTTGAACTTAAGCCATTTTTGCTTAGGTTTTCTATTGTTTGCAACCCAGAACATTCTGACTGACAGAGAGTTCAGGTTACCCTTCCAGACACATCATGGGGCGCCTTTCCATACAGCCTTTGACTGCTGCAGCCCAGCTGGGCCTCTCCCTCGCTTTGGCCTCATGTAGCTTAGATGCCCCGTCATTAATGACGTGTTCTCTTACACAACCCCGTCCCATTTTCTGCCTCATTTTTCTGATTTCCCCCTACTAGGGAATATTGGGATTGCTCACGGGGCCCAGAGCAACAGAGCTGAGGCTTTGCACAATTAACATTATGGTCTTGAATATTCATGGGTTTCCAAGAAGGTCTGCACCATGTGGTCATTTGCAACGTGGCTGAAGGAAAACCTGGAACCCATTCTGCAGGGCCGCCTACTGGAGTTGATCAGTCAGCCAGGGAGAGCATCCCAGGCTCCCCCCGCCTTGGCCGCCCACCTCGACTTGACCCCTACTCGTGGTGATGCTGGCATTTTGTGTAGCTGTGCTTAAATCTCTCTGCAAAGCCAGCTGGCCCAGCTCAGGCTGCAACTTCTCCAGAAAGCCTTTCCAGACCTCCCCTCCAATCACATGATGCTCCCATCCCCGGACATGAATAATGCCACCTCTGAACTCCCACAGCGCTGCAGTTGTACCTGGAGGAACACCCAGGAATAACGTTTAAACAGAGCACCCTGCGGCTGGCCAAGATGACACATACGTGTTCAGCACATGTTTATTAAGCAGCTACTGTAAGGGACTGTTCTGATCCCAGGGAACATAGCAGCAAACAAAGAAGCCCAGGTCGTGCCTTCATGGAGGGTTTCGTCTCATGGGGAGAGAGACAGTAGACAGGCCACAGAGCAGATGATGAACATGCTGTGATAAGATGATGTGACAGAAAGGGGTAGGAAGAGTGGGGGTGCAGGGGGCCAGGTGATAGTTTAAGCAGGGTTCTCAGGGAAGACTTCGTTGGTAAGTGATGGCATGAGCTGAGTGAGAACTGAGGAAGGGTGTTCCAGGCGGAGGGAATGGAACAGCAGGGGCAAAGTCCTCTGGGTGTGTTGAGCAAGGAGGCTGGTGTGGCTGACATGGAGGGAGAGAAGCGGGGAGTGGGAGGAGACGAGGACTGATCTTGCAGAGGCTGGCAGATCATGGCGTTTCGGCTTTGTCTCTGAGTGACATGGGAACCCTTGAAGGCTTTGAACGAAGGTGTGACATGGCCTGACTTCCTTTTTAAAAGAGCTCTCTACTGCTCTTTCGAGAATAATCATAATGTGAGGGATGGGGTGAGGGCACAGCAGGGTGTCTAATTAGGGGATTGATGAGAGAGAGTGGTGCCTGGGGCCAGGGCTATGGTGACAGGGTGACTAGGAGGCCCTGGAAGGCAGTGTGGTGTAGTCTTGAAGCCCATGCTCAAGCACTGGGGCCTTGTAGCCTGCCTCCAAACCTCAGTCCCATCATACCATGGTCCCTTAACCTCTCTGTGCCTCAGTTTCCTCATCTGTAGAATGGGGATAAGAGTGTCTACTTCACAGAGTCATTGTGAGGATTAAATGCCTTAATGTGGAAGGTGTTCAGAGCAGCGCCTGACGCACGGCACGTCTGAGACGTGTTACCTGTCGTGCAAGGCAAACCTGCCGGACTCACTGTACTGGCCAGGGTCTTCCGGAGAGGCAGTAGCAACAGGACACACACGTGTGCACGCACACAGAGATTTATTTATTATGAGGAACCAGTTCATGCAATTACGGAGGCTGAGAATTCCCACGGCCCGCCATCTGCAAGCTGAAGACACAGGGAAGTTGGGGTTGTGACTGAGTCCGAGTCTGAAAGCCTGAGAACCAGGGAGCTGAGGGTGTCAGCCCCAGTCTGAGGGCAGGAGAAGATGAGATGAGAAGTCCCAGCTCAAACAGTAAGGCAGGAAAAAAGGGACAAAGTCCTCCTTTCTCTGCCGTTTGTTTTTCAGGCCCTCAGTGGACTGGATGCTGCCTACCCATGCGGAGGAGACACTTTCACAGAAACACCCAGAAAGGCCGTTTAATCAGAGCACCTCGTGACCAGTCAGGATGACACATAAAGTTAACCATTACACTTGCTAATGAGTGGGATTATAAAACAGACCAAGGAGGACCCCTAAGTTTTAGCCCTGTTTCCTGGAAGACTGGAATGGCTGCTTACTGAGGTGGGAAGGCTATGGGAGGTAAATTTTAGACAAGTCTGAGATCCCTATTGTTACTCAGATGCCCGCCCGCCCACCTCTATCTACCTATCTATTTATTTTAGGAGGAATTTGGGAGGGATAACATACATTCATAGGACCTTAGTTTCCAAGGGATCTTTAATTTCACGAAGTCCAAACTCTTCATTTCGCTGATTACAAACAAACAAATAACAACGACAACAAACCATGAAGCTCAGAAAGGAAGTGACCCACCCGGAGTACCATGGGGCATTATGATCAGGGTGGGGACTGGGCCCCGGGTCTCGCGGCCCCCGCCGCCTTCTCTGTGGCTCTGACGGCATTTAATCACAGCAAGGCTGATGCGCCTGGGGCTGGGGCCGGCGGTCTCTCCAGACGGTTCTCTCGGACGCCACCACGGCTGGGCCGGCCCAGGGGTGGCTCTGGCCCTCTGCTGCCCTCACCCCTCCTACTGTGTCAGCCTGAGCAGTGCTCCCTGTTGCAGGTGTCAGCTGTTCAGTAACAACTCTCTGGTGGGTTGTTTCTAGGGTGTCACAGTAAAAAGAGCTACTGTCTGTTGAATGTGCCCGACACTGTACTTTGTACCCTTGGGAGGTCAAGGTCAGAAGGCCATTGTCTGCCCGAAGAGCCTAGCTCCTAAGTGGCATAGCTGGGAGGCCTGGTCCTGGTATCTGCCTTAGTGGGATTGCCACTTGTGCTTCTGCGAGGTGCACTGGGCAGAGAATCCCAGATCCCGGCCTCTGTGTGACCTCAGCTAGCTGAGCAACCTTGGCATACCTTTCTTATCTCAAGCACATCAGTACTGATCCTGCCTTCCTCAGTGTGCTCTGCACATGGGAGAGGCTGGTGGCCTGCGGCTTGGCGCTTCTCCTGATGACCATCCAGCTAGTGCCCACCGGCCACTGCCAGTGCCCTCCCCATCCTCCCTCCTCCCCTCCGAGGGGTGCAATGCGCCACAAGACCAGGGCTGGCTGTGTGCGGTGGGTGGCTGGTGGGAGCTTTGAACTCTCCTCTTTGATGTGGAGGCTGGAGGATCAGGCGAGGATCCTGCTCTGCGAGGCCGGAAGGAGCCCCAGACAGTGATGTCTTTGTGAACCCTACCCTGGGGCATCTGCCCACAGAAGCCTGCTGGCTCAGACCTGCCTCTGGGAGGGAAAGCAGCCTTCAGGTGAAGGGAACAATGAGCTCGTCATGCTCGGGATAGAGTAGGGCCCGGGCGGAAACTGGCACGGTGGGTCAGGAGGCCAACTCAGGAGCCCTGTTGGCGCTTGAGGAAAGAATGCAGGTAGGCCAGTGGGTGGGGGTGGGAGGGTGCCTGTGGAATGTGTGGGAAGGGTGTTGTCTTCTGGGGCCCTGTGATCGAGTCCCCACCCAATTCTCTCATCCTGTGCCACCTTGTCCTTAGCTTTCTGCTTGCCAGCCCACACTGGCTATGCTTTATCCTGCCCCAGGGCCTTTGCACATGCAAAATCCTTTGCCTGAGATTTTTAAATATGCAGAAACTTACAGAACATAATTATCCAGATAAACTGGATACCCATCTCTGAACAGATATTAACACTTTGTTACTTTTGCTTCAGAACACTCTCTTTTTTATTGTGGCGAAAAATTCATAACATTAAATTTGTCAACCATTTTATGTATGTAGTTAAGTAGTGTTAAGCTATTTAGCTCGTTGTGCAGTAGATCTCTAGAATATTTTCATCTCATAAAACTGAAACTATACCCACCAAACACTGAACGTATGGAACGCTTCACCAGTTTGCACGCCACTCCGTCACAGGAGCTGTGCTGATCTGTTGTTCCAGTTTTTGTGCATGTGCTGCTGAAGCCAGCACCAAACACTTGATTTTTAAGTGTTGCATTCAGAATTCAAAAGGCAGAACAGGATAGGCAGGGCTCCCCCCTCCCCCGTCCTTCAAGCACCTCTCCGAAGAACCTCACCAGTGCTCCTCAAGACTGTCAAGGTCATCCGAAAAGAGGAATGGCTGCGAAACTGTCACTGACTAGAGGAGGCAACAGTGACATGACAGCTCTACACAGTGTGGTGTCCTGGATGGTATGGTAGAACAGAAAATGGACATTAAGGGAAAACTAGTGAAATTAGAGGAAACTGTGGAGTCTAGTTGATAGTAGTGTACCAGGGTTGATTCCTTAGCGGTGAAACGTGGACTGTACTAATGTAAGGTGTTAACCATAGGGGACACCGGGTGAAGGGTATGTAGGAACTCTTTGTACTATCCTTGCAATTTCACTGTAAATGTAAAACTATTCCAAAATAAAAGTGTTTTTTTAAAGGCATGGGCGGAAGAGAAAATATTAATGCTATCATATACACATACGTATGTAATACACTTAATATGCACAGAAAGCATGTTCTAGAAACCAATTACATCAGAGGCTTCTGAGAGGAATGAGACGCTTGTAGGTCAGGGAGGGGAGGACATGGCTTGATAACACATTTCTTTTTAGCGCTGAATACTATTCCATTGCCTGGATGTACCACAGTTCAGTTATCCATTCCCTTCCTGAAGGGTAGCTACTTTGGTTGCTTCCACGTTTTAGCGGGTATGAAGAAAACTGATGTTCCAGAAACTTTTTTGTTTATTCATTTGGATTTTCTACATGGACGATCATGTCATTTGTGAAGAAAGACAGTTTTATTTCTTCCCTCATGCTTCTCATTTCCTCTTCTTGTCTTATTGCTTTAACTGGTACTCCAGGATGATGTTGGAGACTATTGTGAGGGGGATACCCTTACCTTATACCAGGCCTTAGTGGTAAAGTTCCTCACCATGAAGTATGTTGTTAGCTGTGTGGCTTTCTTTCTTTTTTTTTTTTTTTTTTTTGGTAGATGTTTATCAGGTTGAGGAAGTTCCTCTCTATGCCAAGTTTGTTGAGAGTTTTAATCATGATTGGATGTTGGATTTTGTCAAATGCTTTCTTTGCATCTATTGATATGATCATGTGATTTTTCTTCTTTAGCCTGTTGATGTGATATTAGTGTTACTATTTATTTTGATACTCAACTTGTCCCTAATTTAACCAGTGGGAACCCTTTCAGGCTACTTTTTGTCCTTATGATATGTCCTCACCTGTCTTTGAACGTTCCCTTGCATTCTGGCATAACACAAAGTTCCAGGTTCATCTTGCACGTTTCCTGCCCCAGCCCTGGAACCGGCCACTTTCCCAAAGACCCCTGGTTCCTTTCAGTGGGGAACAGGTTTAAAAACCAAGGTTTGTGTCCTTGGTGTGCTCGTTGCCATTGCGGGTGGGGGCGGTGGCAGGTGCTCCCAGGCATCTCATTACATTTCTGTTTATTTTGCCCTGGTCGGGACTGTGCTGTGCAGGGGTCCTCCCCACCACGCCGCTCGGGCCCAGGCCATCCCTGCCCCCATGGGACAGACTCCCTAACATTGTGGGGGCTCCAACACCTGTTCAGGTCACCTCCTCATGTGGAGGTCCTTCTCACCCCTCCCCAGCTCTGTCACTCACTCCAGGCCACTCTTCACCTGTTGTCTCTCTCCACCACTGCCCTTGCTCGGCCTTACCTCACCTGGGGCTCTTGGCTAAATTGCTCAGAAAGGGAAGGGAAGGGAAGAGAAGAGGAAGGAGAAGAAGAGGAGGAAATTAAAGTGCACTTTTTACTTTACTAAAGCATAAAATCCATACAAAATAGCACACAAATGATGGGCCCAAAGTTCAGTGACTCTTTACAAAGTGAACACATCCCTGCAACCACCACCCAGATGGACTGCATTCTACAGGACCATCAGCTGCTGGGTGGAGAAGAGATGGGAGGGGGATAAAGAGTGGGTTAACATCCAGGTGAGAGGCCATGGGGTCTTGGAGGAGGGAGGATGTGGTGAGGAGTGAGAAGAGGCTGGATTCAAGATTGATTTGAAGGGAGAGCTCACAGAATTTGCTCCTGGATTGAATGTGGAGTATGAAGGAAGAGAGGAGTTAAGGATGACCCAAGAATTTTGACCTGAGACCTGGCAAATGGATGCTGCCATTGTTGTTGAGATGGGGAAGACCCAGAGAAGCCGTTCCTTATCCTGGGAAAATCACGTGTTCTCATTCAGATACATTGGATTTGAGACGCCGATAAGACATGCAAGTGTAGAAGTTGAGCAGCTGATGGAGCTTCCAGACAGTAGTGTCCAGGAGAGGTCTGGTTGGAGATATCAGTGTGAAGGCCATCAGCGGACAGATGGCATTTAGAGCTATGCATTGGAAGGAATCACCCAGAAGTGGGCACAGATGGAGAAGAGATCCGAGAGATCTCATAGCCTTGGGGCATTTGAGACTTGGAAGAGGGGTCAACAAAGTAGCCTAGGTGTCAGTTGCCTCACCTGTAAAATGGATATAATACCTCTTTGGTGGGATCATTAAGGGTTGAGTTGACATAAGTTAAAGACCTTAATGGGTAAACAATGTTGACCTTTCCACTTCCCATTCCCTGCCAATTTGCCTTCTGCACTTTCCATTGTCCCAGACTCTCCCATCTCTTACTCCCTTTGCGTTTCTCCCCCAGTTTTCCTCATCTCCACCTCACAGCACACTCAGTGAAGCGACCATGTGGCCTCTCTTCCCTCGTTTCGATGAGGACTTACTTGCAGAATTCCCCTCAATGAACTAGTGTCGCCTCCTTCCTTCCTCCCCTTCACCTACCACGCAGTTTAAGAACAATAACTTTACCACTCTTTGTGAAGTCCTTTGTGTGCCACCCTCTCCATTTTACCCACTAACCTCCCTCCTCAGAGGTAGTTTCGCCAGATGGATAGTTTCTAAAAATAAATACTGTCTGCTCTTCGCGTTTTTGAACTTTATGAAAATGGAATCTCGTATTCTTCTGTGACTTGCTTTTAGTATTCAGCATTTTGTTCCTGAGATACAGCTGTGTCACTGCATGCAGTTGTAATTCATTTATTTTCTCTGCCATGTGGGTATTCTACAGTTTATTTATGCATTCTACAGTTGATTGACTTTCTGGTTGTTTCCAGATTTTGCTATTGCAAACAGTGCTGCTATGGGCAGTTTGTCTGTCTTCTGTGGTGCAGATACAAGAGTTTCTTCGAGTAGGTACCTAGGATGGATGGGTGTCTGCTTCATAGAGAATGCACATTGTCAACTATTCTCTATGATGCAACATTGTTTTCAGAGTGCTCATACCAATTTAAGCTCCCACCAACAGTATATGTGTTCTCTTTAAGATTAAGAATCAAGCAAAGGTATCCTATGACCACCTCTGTTCAGTGTTGTACTGTCCCAATCTTAGATTACACTTATTATGATTAGACTTATTAGTTTTTCAGTGGTAACATATTACAGTTTTAATTTGCATTTCTTGAATACCAATGAGGTTGGATGTCTTTATATGTTTATTGGTCATTTGATTTCCTCTCCTGTGAAGGGCTTGCTTTAAATCTTTTGATAATTGGGTTGGTTTGTCTTTTACTTCTTGGTTTGTAGGAGTTATTTATGTTATCCTGACTAAGGGTAGCAATTGTCTTTTCCTAGTTCATGACTTGTTTGCACTCTCTTTATGGTGTACATTGATGAAAAAAGTTCTTATTTTTAATGCAATTAAATTTACCATTCTTTTCCTTTATGTTAAGTTCTCTTATGACTTGTTTAAGAAGTCCTTCTCCTATCCCAAAGCCATAAAAATTATCCTCTTTGTCTACTAAAAACTCTATAAATCTTTAATCTACCTAGGACTGCTTTCATTGTATGGTGTGAGGTAAGGGTTCACTTTCATTTCTCCCCTCCTATATGTATAACCAAGTGATCTAGCAGCAATTATCGAATAGTCCATCCTTTTCTCATTGACCTATGATGCCAAGTTGGTCATAACATGTTGATATATGTGTGGGTCTATTTCTAGGCTCTCTATTCTTTCCATTGATCATTTTGTCTATGCTCATGTCAATACTTCATTATCTTAGTACTGAGTAGCTGTAAAATAATTTTTGATATTTTAAAGACATACCCCTATTTTGTTCTTTTTTATTGTATTTTTTTCCATTACCATTTATCTCCCTTATACCCCTCTACCCACCTTGTTCTTCCTTTGAAGTGTCTTTGTGTTTTGTACTTTCACATATATTTTAGAATCAGCCTGTGTGTTCCACAAAAAGAATTCTACTGTGGGTTTGAGCAGTTGAGAGAAAACGTATATGCAAGTTCTGTCCAGAAAAAGTCCAACCATTATTAATATAACAAGAACTGTTTGCACAACATCGATGCAACCTGGCAGCCAAGGAGAGTGGACTGGAATGTGCATACATGAAGAATGATGACTTCACTGTACTAGTCAGTGGGGGGCGGTAGACACTGTTGAGTGAGCATGTGTACTGTGTGGCCATTACATTCAAAATGACTGAGTGGGTAGAGCAATGACTCTGTATCAAATTTTGTGTTAAACTTGAACATTCCTCCATAGAAACTATTTGGATAATTCAGAAGGCTGCAGCTGTGGGCAACTGGTGACCAGCAGTTTCATCACAACTCTGTGCCCGCTCATGCATCATGCCTTGTGCAGAATTTTTTTGCAAAACATCAAATCACCCAGGTGACTCAGCCCCTCTACAGCCCAGATTTAATGTCCTGTGAATTTTGGTTTTTCCCAAAACTAAAATCACCTTTGAAAGGGAAGAGATTTCAGACCCTTGATGAAATTCAGGAAAATACAATGGGGCAGCTGATGGTGACAGGGAGAACTGTGTGAGGTCCCAAGGTGCCTACTTTGGAGGGGGCTGAGGTGTCATTGTCCTATGTACAATGTATCATGTATCTTGTATCTTCTTCAATAAATGTCTCTATTTTTTATATTACATGGCTGGATACCTTCTGGACAAACCTCATATTTCTTATTGTGTCTTTCTATCCATGGCAACACTCTCCATTTGTTTAGATATTCTTAATTTTTTCTACAAAGGTCTTGCACAATTTCTGTTCAATTAAGTCCTGGGAACTTTCGATGCAAAATTTAGCATCAAAAAATTAAAAATAAAAAATTTAAATTGTAAATTGTGATTGTATTGTATTATTAAACTTAAATTTCCAAATTCTTTTGCTGATGTTTGGAAATACAATTGAATCCTATAGATTAAACATATATTCAGCAATCATTGTTAACATTCTTTTATTAATTCTAATAATTTGCATATAAATTTTTTATTTCTATATATGATAATGGCATTCTTTTTCTTCCTTTCTAGTTTTGATACTTTTGTTCCTATTTATTGCATAAATACATTGGCCAGGAGCTCTAGTATAGTGATAATTAGTGGAGTAATAAAGAGACCATACCCAGTTCATGGTCTTAAAACGATTTCAGTGTCTCTCCATTGAGTATCGCATTTGGTTTGAGGTGGATTTATTTCTTCTTTTTCTCATTTTCTCTCCCTCCCAGATACCCTTTAACAAATTGATAGATTTCCTTGACTTATTTTCTATTTTTTGAAAAAAAATTATGAATGAATATTGAATGATATCAAATGATTTTTCTGAGTTACTGAAATAACCAGATCATTTTTCTCTTTAAACCTGTTAATATAGTAAAGTATATTAAGTGATTTTTAAAATACTAAACCAATCCTGTATTCCTGAAATAAATACAACTTGGTTCTGATGTATTTATTACCCTTTTTGCTGAGTTTGGTTTGCTAGTATTTTATTAGAAGTTTTCATCTGTGTTCATGAGTGTAGTTTTTCTTTCCTGTACTGTCCTTAATCAATTTTAGAATTGAAGTTATGCATAACAAAATAAGTTGGGGAGTGTCCCCCTCTTTCATTATTCTGGAGTAGTTTGTATAAATTTGAAAATAAGTTATTCCAAACATTTTGTTGATAAAACCAACTCTTGCTTTTTTCCATGTGGGAAGGTTTTTACTGAAGCAAAATTCTTTAATAATTTAAGATTATTCAGAGTTTCTATGCTTCTTGAGTCAGTTTTGGTGATCTATACTTTTTGCTTGGAATTTTTCCAATTCATCTATTCTTTCAAATTTCTTGGATTATAAGTTTATAATATCTGCTTATCATCTTTTTAAATCTCCACAATATCTATAATGATGTCCTCTTTTTCATTATTATTTGTTATTGCTTATTTTTTAAAATCAGTTTTTGTCAGATTTCTTTTGTTAATTTCTCTTTTAGCATTTATTTTATCACAACTTTTTTTTTCTTTTTTCAGTTTTCATAGAGACCATCAAAAATTGCCAGTGCCAACTATATTTCAAGTCGCTGTGGCAGGGCATTGGGAAAAGTTTTCAGTTAGAAATAGTCCTGCCTCGGATAAACCTCACTGCTATGCTACTGCTGCTGCTCAGAGCTACACCTTTTTATTCTGAAAAATTTCAAACCAAAAATTGCAAGAATAATAGAGCAAATGCCTACTTATCCTTCACCTAGATTCATCAAATATTAACATTTTACCACATATATGCTCTCTTTCACTTTTTTTAAGAACAATTTTAGTGTAAGTTAGAGATATGACACTTTACCCTGAAACCATCAAGCATGCATTTCTTAAGAACAAGGACATTATTCTCCCACATAACCTCAGTACAATGATCACACCTGGAAAGTTTAACATTGATAAAATATTATTATCTAATATATAGACCATATTCAAATTTCCCTATTGTCACAGTATTGAGTTTTATAGCTGTTTTTTTAATCTCTTTTAAATCCAGGATTCAATCAAGCAATCCACACATTGCACTACTAAAATACATTCAGTTGCCCTGTCTCTTTACTGTTCTCTAATCTACAACATTTCACCAGCCTTTAAAAAATACTTTTATGACATTGATAGTTTTGAAGGGTTCAGAGCAATTATACAATGTTCTTCTATAGGCTGAATGATCGTCTCCCAAAGATGTCTGCGCCCTAATTTTTGGGACCTGTGAATATATTACCTTATATGGCAAAACAGACTGGAGGTAAGATCAAGGGATCCTGAGATGGTGAGAGTGTCCTAGATTATCCAGGTGGATAATCTAATCACCACAAGCCCTTAAAAGTGGGGAACCTTCACTGGCCAAGTCAGAGACAGATGAGATGGTCATTATTTAGTGACCTTCTTTATTTTTAATAATAAATTCTACATTTTCTGATGTTAATATAATTACCCTATCTTTCTCATTTATTTAGTATTTGCCTAGAATATCTTTTTTTTTCATTCTTTTACTTTCAACCCTCCTGGGTACTTACATGACTCCCATAAATGGTACTTACCTATATTAAAAATATCATTCCTGAAAACTGAGATTTTAGATAACTAATGATTTACTTGGATTTTTTTTTTTGGCTTTCTTTTTTTTTTGCCTATTCTGTTTTATTTTTTTTTTTGGTCTTGTCTTTTCTAGCCATATTGGAGGGATTCATTAGTTTTTAAATTTTTTTCCTTATCATCAGTTTGAAAGTTATATACTTTATTGCTATCATTTTAGTCATTAATTAGAAATGTCAACATACTTATTTAGTCAAATTTTAAAATTAATTTCCATTTTCCTTTTCCCTCAAGTACAAGCCAGAACTCCCTCATCCCTCTCATTCTATCCGTGGCCATACATTTTCACCCTACTTGGATTTTTTAATCCCATATGGTATTAATGGTCAATCTCTGAAGCTCACATTCACCCACAGATCTACCATCTTCCTTGCTTCAGTGACCTTCCATCTGGGATTACTTTTCTCCCGCCTGAAGGACCCCTTTAGCATTAAAAAAAAAAAAAGAAAGAAAAAAAAAAAGAGGACCTGTTTATGGCAAACTTGTTCACTTTTTGTTTGAAGCTGTCTTTATTTTGGTCTCATTTTAAAGGATATTTTCTTTATTTATAGATTCTATATATAGTTATGTTTTTCCAACACATGGAAGATGTTATTCCGCTGACTCCTGGCACCCTTGCTGCTGTTGGGAAGTCAGCTGCAGCCTAGTGTCATTGACTTAGAGGCCATCTGTCTTTTCTCTTCGGCTGCTCTTATGAATTTCTTTTTTTCTTTGGTGTTTTGCAGTTTCATCCTAATGTGTCTAGATGTTAGAGTTGCCTGAAAAAACAAAACAAAACAAAACAAAACAAAACAAAACAAAACAAAACAAAACAGGATGCCCAGTTAAATGTAAAGTTCAGATAAACAACAAATACGTTTTTGGTATAAGTATGGTCCAAATATTGCATGGGACATACTTATACGAAAAAGAAAAAAGTCTTCATTATTTATCTGGAACTCAAACTTAAGTAGGAGGAGTTTTCTGTTTTTATTTGATAAATCTGGTAACATTATTAGGTGTTAATTTCTTTTTATTTATCCGATTTAGGCTACTTTAGGTTCTTAAGTCTGTGGCTAGTTATTTTCATTATATGGAAATTTCTCAGATATAACGACTGATTAGATGACCACTATCTCTTCAAACATTCCGTTGTCTTCTCCTTTCTTTCCCCCTTCGCCTTCTGTAACTGGGATTGGATATGTAACAACTTTTCGCACTAATCTCCATGTACCTTAAACTCTTTTTGATATGTTTCTCCCTCTTTGATTTGTTTCATTCTTTTTCAAATGCATTTAATTTGCTGTTAAACTCATCTACTGAGTTTTAAATTTCAGTCATTATATTTTTCATTTCTAGAAGTTCTTTTTTAGATCCATGAAGTCGCTTTTATAGGCACTCACTCTTTCTTATATTTTTCAATACCATTTAAAATTGTCATTTTAATATGTTTAAATTATTTAAAACTCTATGTCTGATAATTCAAGTGTTTGAGGTCTTCGTGGGTCTAAATATACTACCTATTGTTTCTGCTGACTCTTGCTCACGATGTCTGGTTTCCTCGTGTGTTTTGTAATCGCGACTGTAAACTCATATATCAGAATTTTACGTTCGGATAATCGCTGAGACTGTGCTGAAGGTGCATTCCTACAGAGGAGAGTTGCACTGACTTCCGCCAGGAGCCTGTGGTCATTACTGGCTTGAGACCACTTTACATTAAATTCTTGGCTTGGTACTTTTGGACCACCCAGGTAGAGTGAATTCAGGCTGCAAGTCCTCTTATTAGAGTTGGCTTATAGCTGCGAATTCTAAGAGAGTTTTTTCCCCCTTCCACTCATTGTCAATGCTGAGTATAAGCAATTTGCCTTGCAGTCCCCCAGGAGGGGAGTAGTTTTATTCTAGTTCACCCTGACACCGAGGTGTGACTTTTTGGGGTCTCAGCTTTATGGGGATGGTGTTTCCTGCTAGAGTCCTCATCTGGGGCGGGCCCTGAGTTTTGCCTTCAATCTGCACTTCGTGACACTTCAAAGCACGATTAACAAGTATTCGGTTAGTTTTTGGTTGTCAATGAGCCTTACCTGTTGAGGGGTCATCGATGCAATTAAATTATTTTCTTCCAGCCGGCATATTTGGTTGTTTTTTGGTTGGAGGGTGTAGAGTGTTTAGTACAGCCTCCTGCTGGAACCACAAGACCCTGCTTTCCTCTGCTAGCAATTCCTCGGTGAAAGCCTGTGAAATCATCTTCTGAGTGGTTTTCTCTCCTTAATGTTACTGTTTTTGGATGTGCAAGTAAAGGACACTGTCAGATATGATTATCATAATGTTGAATCTGTAATTTGGGCTAGCATGTTCACTTATTCATTCACTCGTAATTTATTCATCAAATTTCACTGAACCTCTGTTAAAGGCCAGGCTTTCTGTGAGGTCCCAGGGATTCGGGGTGACCAAGACAGACAGCCCCTGCCCTGCCCCCCTGAGGCTCACAGTCCAGTGACTTATGAGTCATTTAACTTAATCCCCATAACAACCTTGTGGATTGTGTATAATCATTTCATAGATTAGGAAAAGAAAGCACAGAAAAATGATGCAATTTACTCAAGATCAGACAGCTAGTAAGAAGTAGATCAGGGGCTTGAACCCAGGTCTGCCTGGCTACAAAGTCCTTAACCATTATGCCTTTAACTTACGATGTCCTTAACCATGATTCTCTTGGATATACCCAGAGAAGGCACTGCTGGGTGTGCCAGTATGAGAAGGTACTCTCTCTCTTACATGTGTGGAGGGAGATGAAAGGTAGATGCCGTTGTTCGTTTCCTCAGGATGAATTCGGATGATAGGACAGGACAAGCTGCCATCAGAGATTAGAGGTCCGAGGTACAGGTCCGAGGCTGAGGAAGGCTCATTGTGAGGCCCTCCATAGCTGCTCGTCTCACAGTATAACACTGTTGCCAGATGTGGAAGACAACCAGGGAAGAAGAATTAGTGGCATCTAGACAGTTTCATGGGATTGTGATGCTGCTGCTGTCACTTCCTTCTGGAACATACACCATGCATAACAGTGGTGTCAGAAGCCAAGTCTTCCCCTGAATGTGAGGCTACCTGGTTCCCTGGATGGAAAATCAGGAGACCGTAGGTGGGGCGAGACCCTTCCCCTCCCTGGGCCTCGGCGTCGTCATATATAAAGTGAGCACATTCGACTTCATGACATCTAAGCGACCCTTTCACCTCCAGCAGAAGTCTTGTGAGGCACCCAGAGAGGGACCATTTTCAGTGCTGTGTCCAGGGAAAAGCAGTGGTAGAAAGTTAGTGAACAGGAGACCTACATTTTCCTGCCGAGACCCACGTCCCACTTTTGGGTACAGCCAGGTGAAAAGGCGCCACGTGTCCCAGTTTTATACCACCATCCTTCCACGACCATAGCAGCTCTTCTACGTGGCCCTCCTTGATCTTCCTGCTGGGACGTTCCCAGAGCACTTGACCTGGACTCCTTCCATAGCACCTGTGTCCCTCTCTCAAGCTTCCTGAGGGTCAGGGTGGGTCTCGTACACCCCTGCAAGTGCTGCCCCCCTCCACCGTCCGAGCATCCAGAGCAATTCCAGAGGAGTCCATGAATGACAGGAAGCCGGCTCTTTTGTTTTAAGCAATTCTATTGAAAGATTTTACAGTTAGGTAGCTTTTCTGTATTGTACACAATATAAAAGCATTTTATATAACATATAAACAAAAATAGTATTTTTAAGGCTTTTAAGCGTTCACGGTAGAAAGTTCACAAATGTTAGAAGTATAACGATGGAAACAACCCCTGCTCCTCTTCCCTTATCTTCCTGCAACCCCCCATCGTCCCTTCCCCCAGGGAAAGCCGTTGCTAATGCTCTGGTGGGTTTTATTCCAGTCCGTCTGCTCCTGGTAACAACACTGACATCCTGCTGCATATGTAGTTTGTTATTCTGTGTTTATCACTCAGGAGTCTTTGGAGGACTTTCTCCATACTCCTTACATGTTCTTAGAGAACATGATAGTGAATGGCTGTTGGGTGTTTCAAACCTACTGAGGCCCAGGGTAGAAAGAGCTGAGCTGCACAGAGGACCTACCAAGAGGCTTGCAGAGGTCGGAAGTAGGCCCCCTCTGTCCCTTTGTGGCCGCTCTTTGTGGAATACCCTCTCTCTGTCAGGCACTGGGCAGCCCCTCTTCTAACCCCCCCCAGAACTCTGTAAGGAAGTTCCTCTGGAGAAAGAAATTCTGGAAGGCTCAGAGAGGTGCAGTGACTTGCTGAGAGTCACACAGCTGGCCAGCGGGGATTGAAGATGCTTAGGTCCAGGCGTCCTGCAGTGACCTGTAACGCACCGCTGGAAGCACCAGGGAGAAGGAAACAGTAACTCGTGAAGCAGTGCCCTGTGGCTGGGCTGCTGCGGGGGCTGAGCCGGCTGCCCTAGGAGGGAGAGTTGGAAGCTCGCTCAGCCTGGTGCTTCGGCTTCCTGCCCCAGAGCCGTGGAGCCTTGCGCCGCGCCGCGCCGCTCGTTATCCTTAGCCGCGAAGTCAGCTGGCTCGGGATCACAAGCTCGCAGCTCTGTGCTCAGGGTGGCAGTGAGGGCGGGAGCGCGAGGGAGGCGGTGGGGCCCCAAGCAGTGAAGCGTCTCTGATTGCTCCTCTCCCGGAGCCTTCAGTGATTCGTTAGCACTGAGAAGAAAATAATTAGTTGAGTAATTACGAAGGGGGAAGGACACCCTTCCCCGCTCTCCCAGCTCTCCAATCATTCCCAGGGACGCGGGGAACTGCTGTCCTCCCCAAGACCTTTCCCGCTATTGTTCTTCTCCAGGGACTTGGGGTTTCTTGCCTGTGTGATAAAGGCTCCCATCTATGGTGGTGAGGACACCATTTGTCACCCTCAAAACCCGGGCCAAGAACACTTGGTGGGGGGTTATTGTGCGTAGTAATGGCTATTACACGAATTGGCATTCCTTTCCACCCACAGGCTTAAAAACTTCCTGGTTATAATTAGAACCATTTCCAGCTGTTCTGACACGTACAGGGGCGCTGCCCAGAGCACAGCAAGTGGCCAAGGGCAGAGCCAGGAAGCCAGGTTCTAATCCCGCCCGGGCCACTGGGCTATTAGCTGTGCTTAACTGAGTCTCAGGGTTGGAAGTCCTTGACCCAGAAAGGAAGCGATTCCCCTCTCCAGTCATCTCCCTCATGTCCCGAGTCTGCCTTTCAGGGCACGAACTCCTTTTTTTCCAGGGAGACTTGGGGGGTGGGATGTGTGTTAGAGGGAGCAGTTTCAGCTTGATTCCATAAGATGTTTAGATTATGGTATATTTTCATATAAAAATGTTATGGCCTGTGGGCCACATGCAGCCCAGGATGGCTATGAATGCGGCCCAATACAAAATTGTAAATTTACTTAATACATGAGTTTTGGGTTTTTCTTTTGTTGTTATTAGCATTTGTGTATTTAATGTGTGGCCTGAGGCAACTCTTCCTCTTCTAGTGTGGCCCAGAGTTGCCAAAAGGTTGGACACCCCTGTTAAAGTTTTAGGTGGAGGGACTTTAGAAATCATGTAATTGTTTGTTTTTCAACTCCTGCGAGACTTCCCTAGACCTTGAATCAGTCTTTTCCCTCAGGTGGGTGCTTTGCAAAGGGCTCATAGATTTTTTTTTTAATTAGACTTTTCATTTTGAGTTGTAGATTTATGTGCAGTTGTAAGAAATAAAAGAGAGACCCTCTGCACCACTCACCCAGTTTTCCTCAAAGGTAAGGTCCTGTAAAACCGTAGTGCAGTGTCACAATCAAAGTATTGACACTGAGACAGGCAGGACACAGAACATGTCCATGGCCGCAAGGATGCCTCACGCTGCCCTTTACTAGCCATGCGCACTTTCCTCCTGCCTCAACACCACCTCCGTAATCCCTGTCAGTGACCAATGTCATTTCAAGAATATTATTTACATGAAATCACGCAGTATTTAACCTTTTGAGATTGACTTGTTTTACTCAGCATAATTCTCTGGAGATTGTTTCAGGTTGTTGTGTGGCTCAATAATTCCTTTTTCATTGCTATATAGTATTCCATGGTATGGATATACCAGCGTTTGTTTAACCCTTTACCCATTAAAGGATTCCAGGTTGGGGGCTATTACAAAACTGCTATAAACGTTTAAGTACAGCTTTTTGTGTGTGTGCGGACTTTAAGCTTTCATTTCTCTTTGGGTAAATACCCAGGAGCGCAGTTGTTGGGTCACGTGCTAATTGCATGCACAGATTTTCAAGAAACTGCTAAACTATTTCCCACAGTGGCTGTGCCATTTACGTTCCCCCCAGCAGTGGATGAATGATCCACTTTCTTTGCATCCTCATCAGAACTTGATGTCACTATTTTTGATTTTAGCAACACTGCTAGGTGCATAGTGATACCTCGTTATGGTTGGCTGGTTGTGTTTCCCTAATGGTTGTTGGGGGCGAAGGTCTTTTCATGTGCCGGTTTGTCACGTGTATTCCTCTTTGGTGAAATCCCTGGCAGTTTGGACAGGCACACACCAGGTCTGGTCCACTCCTCTGGGCTTAGTCTGGCTCGTTCCAGCTGGTCACTTCACTGTGCCGAGGCTCAGTGGCCCTAGAGGTGACATGAGGATGATAATGCCTCCAAGGAAGAACAGTTCATGTGAAGTAGTGAACATTATACCTGATACAGAGAGTATTCTGTAAATAAAATTTTGCAACTCGTACCCTCATACTTGATATATAAGTGAGTGATCCTGTGGTGTTTAGAACAGGAGCCTATCACAGCAGAAAGGGCAGTGGCTAAGAAGCCAGAAACTTATGGTATAGTCTGTACTCTGGTAGCTTGCTGTGTGACCTCGGACAAATCACATACCCTGTCTGGGCCTCAGCTTTTTTGGCTATAAAGAGCGAGGTTACATGATCCAAGGCATCTTTCTGGTAGATCAGATGCGGTCCCTACAATGCAGTGCACACAAGTTTGTAGTAAACCTTTATTTGCACAAGGGACGGAAAATAAACATTTAGTGCATGGAAAACAAGACCTAGTATACTCGGGGTTCACATGGTCAGGAGGAGGTTGGCCTTAAATCCTTATGGAGAAACTGCTGCAGAGAGAAGTTCAAGATGCCTATGAAAAAAAAGGAAGAGAGGGAGGGAGGGAGAGACCTGTCCCCACTTTGGAATCACAGCAGAGCCCATCCCTTCATTTGCCCAAGAAACAGCTGGTCTAGCCCGGTGGCTCCCAAACCTGGCTGACCATGGGAAACATCTGGACAGGTTGTACGAGTATGAGTTCCAGGGCTTCATCTCAATGGCTCAAAGTCAGTAGGTCCAGGAGTGAGACCTGGGAATTTGTCTCTAACAAATGCCCCAGGGAGGTCCCCGAAGCAGTTCGGGACCTTCAGCTTGATTTTGTAAAAGGCGCTATCCCCTGTCATTACAAGTGATGTCCCTCTGTGGCAGATTACCATAATCATCTTGACATTAATAACAGGTTATGTTTATTAAGCACTCGCTATATGTCAAGTATTGTTCTAAGCATTTACATACTCACACATGTTATCTATACTCATCTATGAGCATATACACATACACATACTCCTTCCCACAGCCTCATCGGGTAGGCTATTAAAATCCCCATTTTACAGGTGACGTAAGTGAGCGCTTGAGAGGTTAGGTAAGTGGCAGAGCTGCTTATAGCTGGGCCACAAGGTACACACAAGGTCAGGGCAGGGCCACGGCTCAGGTACTGGCAGCAGGCTGTGGGGGCTCAAGCAACACTCAATGACAAGCGTGGAATCAGGAAAGACTGCATGGAGGAGGCAGCCTTGCTTGTTCTTATCCTTGGACAGGAGGAGACCTAAACTCTGATGACAGCCCCTTGCCATTGCTTCCTTCCCTGTCTCTGAGACTTCTGCTTTACTGACATGAAGCGTGTAGCAGCCAGGGCCAGGAGACCAAGACCCCTTTGGGCAAAGCACTTCCTCTTGTGCTTTGTCCAGGCCCAGTTCCCAGGGCGCTGCCTGGTTCTAGCTCTGTGCCTGGGATGAGATCCGTGTCACTGAGACCCCATCTGGGCTTGAGATGTGAGAGGAGGAAATAGGCTGATTTTGCTGTAGGCACAGTTTCAGGTTACGCCCGGTTGGGTGGGGGGCTTTCTGAGGTGGGTTCCAGAGGGAGAGACTGGCACCTTAGCAACTGCCTGGGCTTCAGGACCAGCCAGGCCCACGGTCAAGGCAAGGTTCTGTGATCTCTGGCGAGTTCCTCAATCCCCCTCACCTTCCCCTGTTCACCCTGGGGATGGGATAACGACCACAAGCCCTGGCTCATGGGGTTGTGTGCACATAACGGAGGCGGTGAGGGCAAGGCACCTAGCATAGGGCTTAGCACATGGAAGCACTTAATAAATACTTTATTATTATTTAGAGACCTTTAAGATGCCCACTTCTCATTATTTTCAGCCTCCAACATTGAAGCAGTGGTTCATGCTATTGGAAATTTATGTTCGTTTCTTCTTTTACCCACTAAATATTTGTGAAGTGTCAACTTCTCGGGGCTCAGTCTGGGGGATACAGTTATGACAATGTGGTCATAATCCCTGCATGTTGCGAGCCTCTCACTTCGTGGGGGGCAGCAGTGACATGCCCTGCGCTGGGGTGACAGGGAGCTCCCAGGCGCTCAGCTGCAGGAGCCCATGCTTTTTTGGGATGGGGGTGGTAAATGGCTTCCCATCACCAAGCCCAGACCTCCAGGAAGGGTCAGAGTTGGTGAGCCAGGATCAGAGGTGGGAGGAGGAGCGAGGGGATGGTGTTCTAGGCAGAGGGCACAGCAGTTGTGAAGGCTGAGAAGGGAGAGGAAAAGCAGAATGAGCTCCAAGAAGTGAAGGTGGGAGAGGGGGGTGATGAGGCTGAAGAGACCACAGAAGGGGGACTGGGAGGTTTCATGGGGCCGTCTTCTTTATGAACCGTGGGGGCGGGAGAGACCAGCAGTCCGACCCTGAAGGCGGAGTTGTGGCTGACTGCGTGGGGCTGCACTTTCGCCATCAGCCCCTTGGATGGAAACAAGCTCCTACCTGTGTCCTGGCTTCCTTCGTGTGTGCTTAAGTAATTCCTGGACTTCACCGTTGTTTTCTCTGGATGGTGTTTCTGTTCCAAACATCCTTGGCACACTTTTCCCTGCCCATCCCCCCTTACTTAATTTAAAACCGTTCATCTAATTAGTGTCTGTCGGGATGGTTTTGGTGTGGTTTTGCCTGGAAGGACTGGGCTACATTGGGCAACATCTTGGATTTTCTTCCAGCTCCAAGACTCCACCGTACGGTTCCCACATTTATTTTGGCCTGGAGACTATTCCGAGGCGGAGATCAGAGACCAGGAATTTGGGAGCCCTGTTGTCCCTGGGGCCGACCGCTGGCAGTGAGGCCGAGTCCCTTGCCTCAGTTGTCGGTCACTTCTCCATCCAGACAGGGTCCAGACCTGAGTACCCAGCTGCCTCAGAGAGCGCCCAGGGAGCAGTGAATCTGCAGTGTGTTGGCATTTAATTTTCCATCTCCCTTCCTCAGAGTCTGAGGCTCCTCTTCATCGTTGCACCACCTCCACCCACATTTCTGTCCTAATATTCTTTCGCGTTTCTCGACATCCATAAGGAGAGGTGGCAGGAATTAGCGGGATCTCCCTCTTTTTCTGGGTCCTCTGTGCTGCTGTCCTCTTTCTGTGACTTTATCCTATTTGATCTCCTCAGAACACTCTTTAGGTGACTTTATTCCGAAATTTACACTAAAGGCCGAATTCTTCAGTGGTGCTGAATCACAAGGGCCCAGAATGTAGGATCAGAAGGATGTGTTTGCGTCCTGGGTGCTTCATGTACCTGTGTCTCCTGGGAAACCATTTTTTCCTCTCTGAACTACAATTTCCTCATCGGTGAAATGGATAATAATAATAATAAGGCCTAACATTCACTGTGCTCACTCCCCGCCAGGCACAGGGATGTCTTTTCAGATCGACCTCAGTAAAGTCTTGCAGCAAACCTGCTGACACGACCATTCCCATTTTACAGACTCAGGAATGAACTGAGACTTAGAGATTACGTGGTTTGCTCAAGGTCATAAAGTGGCAGAGCCAGGACTTGAACCCAGGTCTATGTGATACCAAAGCCGATGTGATACTCTGCGCTGGGGTTATGAGGATGAAGGGGTCACAAGTGATTGAACCCACTCTGGCAACTCTAGTTAAAGATCAGTGGAAGGGATTTGGAAGACTGGAAGAAACAACTCTGAGCCTTGAGTCCTGACACTGCAGTTCTTGTGTCTTACAGCAGAGTGCAGTGTGGCTAGATGTTAATTATGACTATGAATGAGAGACCAGAAGAAGGAAGCAGGGAAGTCTGAAAGGTTGTACCCTGTGGTTGTTTTGCAGTGAGCTGTTGGGTCTGCCAGCCTTTGAAATCATCTCTAATGTCACAACAGGGGTATTCTTTGCAAGCTAATGCAAATGTTGGATTTATTCCATTTCAGGGTTAGACTAATGACTGTTGGGGAAAACATTTTCTGGGAATCAGCTATTTGGATTTGTTCTTCTTTTTAGGGTCTTGGGAAGGGGGAGGTAAGATGATAAACAGTCATTGGAAAAGCATTGTTGCTGGTAGCTCATTACATCCAAGGCTGTGGAGACCTTGCCCTTGGGTCAGGAAGGCAAGCGGATGTGACTTGGAGACAGTATTGAATAAAAAGGACCATTGAGACCAAGTCACTTTTCTGACCGCAATTCTCTTCAAGAACATTGTAGCTCAGCTCGCTTTTTTTCTTCTCTTTTAAAAAAAAAAGATTTTATTTATTAATTTTTAGAGAGAGGAGAAGAGATGGAGAAAGAAAGGGAGAGAAACATCAGTGTGAGAGAGAAACAGGGATCGGTTGCCTCTTTCAAGGCCCCAACTAGGGACCTGGCCCATAATGCAGGCAGGTGCCCTGACTGGGAATTGAACCAGCCACCCTTCCAGTTCATGGGCTGATGCCCAACCCACTGAGCCATGACCATCAAGGCTCAGCTCTTTCTTAAGACCAGCTGATGCATGGGGCCTCCCCCAGGTCACTGTCTCCGGGGCTAATCTGGGGAGTTGGAGCTGCCTCTGCAGGAGGAGAGGAGCCATGCGGAGCCTCCTTGGATGTGTCTTTTGGGCAAGAAATAGTTGCTCAGGAGGAAAGATTGTGCCCACGTTAACATGCTTACTCAGAGGAAGGAAGAAGCCAACTCCTGGGTGGATGAAGGGTGGGGACAAGGGCGGGGACTCTGGGCTGTGTGACCTTGACTGGGGTTTGGGCTCCTAATCTCTGAAGAGGGGATGATGATGATTCCTGGTTGCTGAGCCTCCATTGTCCCAGGGGCATATCCCAAGGGATGACCGATCTGATAGTTGGTTGAAAACCTGGCCTGGGCTTGCTTTTGTGAAGGTCCGTTTTTCAGTTCCATTCGCTGACCCAGTGCAGTTTATAAAACCAAAAGGCTGGCTCTTGATCCTCACAGGACAGATCGAGGAGAGTCGGAAGCAGCGAGGAGCTGGACACATGGTCACAGGGTGGCCTGGGGTCCGACGCAGAGAATAAGAGCTGTGGGAGACCAGGAAAGGGACAGCTGGGTGTGCAAAGCCTTTTTAAGGTGCGAGCTGAACTAGGGTCAGGAGAGATGCACAGACATCAGAATACCCAAAAGCACATTCCTTTCTTTAAAAAAAAAAAGTTTATTGATTTTAGAGAGAGAAGGAGAGAGAGAGAGAGAGAGTAACATCAATAGATGTTACTCATCGAGAAATATCGATCCGTTGCCTCCTACATGCGCCCTGGCTGGGGATGGAACCGCAACCTAGGTATGAAAAGCACATTCCTTTAAAAAGCACTTAAAAAAAACCTTCAAAACAAATATTTCCTCTTGTTTGTGCCTTCAATCGAGGGCACAGAAATAGCCCCAGGAAGTGAGGTATCTGGAAGCAGCTTGCTGTATCAGGCTGCAGCTCCGCAAGGACTTGGGGACTGCTCCCCAGGGCCCCAAGGAAAGAAAGGGAATCGGCCTCCATCGCTGACCTTTCTAACATTTTGCGAGCCCAGGGGTCCTGGCATTCCCTTCTGTAACAGTAACGTGATTCGAGGGTGGGAGATGGACATCAGGTCTGAAGCACCACAGGAAGGTCCCCAGGGTGCCAGCTCGGGGTGGCCCCGCCCTGCTCACAGCACAGGGGCACTCTGGGGAGCTTTCAGTTAGGTGGCAGGACCCACCTGCAGGATCAGAGTGTCTGGGGGTGCGACGCTAGAACGAGCCGCCAGGTGAATCTGATGCAGGTCCAGGGGGATCTGCACTTGGGGATTCCTCTTCTGGGTTCTTCACCACGTGAAGCATTTGGTCTGGACCTTCTGCACTTCCCCACCAGCGTCCCTGCTCCATTGGGACCCTCTGATTTGAGTCTAAGGCTGTGATGCTGTAAGAAAACTGGGTGGCCCCTTTCCTCGCTTTTGTGTGGGGTCCCTGACGCTGCATCTCAACAGCTCTGGCCCACAGGAAAGCGGGCCCCCTGGACCCTCACTAAGCCCTTCTCTGAAGCAGGAACCATTTAGCATCCACAACCATCCTTTGTCCCAATGGGGAGAGACCAGGACATGGATAAATGCAATTGTGAAAGCAATTTTTCTCAGATCAGGATCATATAAGACAATTACTCGGCAAATTATTGTAATGAGCCAAGTTCCACTTCAGAGGGGGCTAATTTAATAATAGGAAGAGCTGGGGCTCCAAGAGATTCTAATTAGATTTCTTTCCACACCCCCCCTCATGTTTTTTTTCTGAAGAGCAGCCAGGGCTGCTAGATTGTGTTATGTTTGGGTTCAGAGTGAAGAAACTTGGAAGCCAGGCCTGGCTGGGGAAGGCCATCCATCTGACTCCGGCTTGACAGCCCAGATCCTGCTCCCAGGCCACTATGAAAGACAACAGGATTTAGGGAGGCAGGGGTGGGGAGGAGTGAGGGAGGGGGTGTGGTGGCAGAGGGCTCCCTGTACCCCAGTGGTGAGATGGGGGGATGGGGTAAGTTAGGGAAGTGAAGTCTGGAGCCAAACTGCCCGCGTTTGAATCTTAGCCCTTCCTCTTCCCAGCAACGTGAGCCTGAGTGTGTGGCATTACCTCTCTGCATCTCAGTTTCCTCATCTGTGAGATGGGGCTAATGCTAGAGCCCACCCCATACGGCAGCTGGGAACATGAAGTGTGCTAAAACACATGTAACAGCTAGGACACTACCTCGCATGGAGTACTAATATTGTTATTACTCTCTAAGTAAGAAAATCAAAAGATGGTCAGGGCTGACTTCATTTTGCATGAGACCATTCGGCTCAGAAGCCAGCTTGGAGGAAATACCCAGGAGAGGGCCAATCTCTGCTACTGTGACAAGAGACTGCAGTTTAAGTCCTGGCTTTGCCATTTACTAGCTGTGTGACTTTGAAAAATTACCTTACCTCTCTGAGCTTCAGTGTCTTCATTTATAAAGAAATGTTAACAGTGGTCCTGGCTGATGTGGCTCAGCGGATTGAGTGCCGGCCTGTGAACCAAAGGGTCACTAGATCGATTCCCAGTCAGGGCACATGCCTGGGTTGTGGGCCAGGCCCCCAGGAGTGACTGCTCAAGAGACACTCATACAGGGATGTTTCCCTTTCTTTCTCCCTCCCTTCCCCTATCTCCTAAAAATAAATAAGTAAAGTCTTAAAAAAAAAATGACAATGACACCGTCGAACAAAAGACACGTGATACTAAGGGAAGATGCATGTCAGAGCGCCTCGCATGGCGCCGGGCTCACAGTGATACCTTAAGCCGTGTTAGTACCAAAACCATCAATGCTGTAAAGCAAATATTTTCACCTATGACATCTCTGGAGTTTAAATACAACTTCGAATGATGGTGCCTTAACGCTGCTGTCGTCTGGGAAACGCAGAAAGCGTCAGTGTCAAGACCTGCGGAATGAGAGCAAGTAGTGCGGTAGAAAATCCAAAGGAAAACCAGGAACGAATGGCCGTGGGGAGGGGCTGGGGCGACGGCCGATCCTGTGTGTTTAGGAAAATGGCCCGCGAGGGGTCAAAATTGAGCTGGTGCTGCCTAACGGTGAGGCCAACCTGGCTGTCCAGCACCCGTGACTTCTATATCTTTCACGGACGGGTTCTTTTGGATAATGCGACATCACTGGTGCTTCTGAAGGCCAGAGGACGATGTTATGTGGGAAAACTTGAGCTCCGGGGCTCCCGAGTTGAAAAGAATTCAGAAGAGGTGGGCTCTGGTTGGGAAGAAGTTTTAGAGACACTGTCACCATTTTTGTTCTTATGCTTTCATTTTAAGTGTGTACAGAGTGATATGTGATTGCAGCCTATGTTCAAGCTGAAGGAGCCTCCTCCAAGCACGTAATCAAAATTCTAAGTGATAGGGAAGCAGCGGGTCAAAGTTTACTCAGCAGCATTTTTCACTCTTAGTGGTACATAAATTCATGGTGTGTTTTATGATGGATGTTGTGTTAGGTTTGATGGATTTTGGCTCTATTCCCCATCATCTCACACAGACTTCACTATGTTGGGAGTAAGCCCTCACCTTTACTGAGCATCTTCTGAGCCTGACACTGTGCTCGACACTTTATGCACTATTTCACATAATCGTCCCAATAAGCCCATAAAGAAGGGATTTTCCTCCCCATTTTGCACATTAGCTGAGGCTCAGCGAAGGAAAATGGCTCGCCCAAAGCCACGGGGCCAGAACTCGATCCCCCGTTTGACGGCATTGGGCATGTCCCGCCACGTGAAGCTGGAGGTGAGGAGGTCTGGCCCTCCCAAGAAGCTGCCCATTGGCTTTGTTCAGCAGTACCTCCAGGGATCCCTCTGTGGCCTGGGTAAGACCTTTTGGATGCAGAGTCAAAGCCAACACCACCAAGACTCTCAAGTCTTGAGTCATCATTTATCAGGTGACAAAGAATGAATCGGGTGCCTGGGAAGCAGGTGGGAAGAGGAAGCAGCACTGCGATAGGTACTAAGAGATGTGGGTTCTAATTCCAGTGATACCACTCGCTGGCTGAGGGTTAGGCACATAACCTCTCTGAGCCTCTGACTCCTTATTGGTAAAAAGAGGATGATGATGATGATGGTGATGACAGGTACTAAGAAATATAAAGTGCTCAACGTTGGGCCTCCCTGTGTGCCCTGAGCTCAGAGTGGGAGCTCCCCAGGTGCGACCTCTTGCTTCGTGGTTACTATCGTCACCCTGAGGCAGCCACCCACCTGCAGGTGTCTCTCAGATGAGCCTTCAGAGCTAGACAGCAGCAAGGCCATTGGGGCACGAGGACTTGTAGAGAGTGGCAGAGCTATTGTCTGTTTCTCTGGCCAGGGCAGGGGTCCAGAAGGGCTGGCCAGCAGCCCCGGCTACCTCGGCCAGGTCGGAGGTTCGTCGCTAGGGGAGTTTGGGTCCTGGTACCTGCACACCTGGCAGGAGGAAGCCAGGCTCACGATTCCTACCCGGGGACATTGCATTAAAGGATTCCGCTTCAAAGGCTTAGTCTTCAGATGCCTTGGCCCTCCCCCAGCCTTGACCACAGCCTCAGGGTTCTCCAGTGACTCCGTTCTCCAGGGAGGAAGAGGTGATGGATTTCCGAGCTGGGACAGAACCCAGAGTGTCTGGAACAGACCGGTGCCTGGTATACTCAGAGCCTGAAGATATCAGACAGTAAATGAGAAGCATTCGAGGTCCTCTGCCTGATTTTTTTGAGGTTGGGGCACAGGAACACGCCTTTCCTCCCTTTAATTCTCTTCCCTATTGCACCAGACATAAAGGAAACTTAGATAATTCAGGTTAGCAAAAAGAGGAACATAAAAGCCCTCTATAAACTTACCATTTAGGGATCATGTCTGCTAACGTTTTGGTGCATATTCTTCCTGTCTTTTTTCTATGGGCAGATATACATACAGACTTTTAAAAATGACATTGAAAATGGAATCATTCTCTATGTGAAGTGCTTAGGACAACATCTGACACATAGTAAGTACTTAATAAATGTTAATTGTTACTATGATTTCCCTCTTATAGCCTGATTTTTTTCTTTTAAATAGAATTTCAGCTCCATGAGAAGCAAAACCTTTATGCTTTATTCACCTTTGTAATCTAGTGCTTAGCACATAGTAGGTGCTGAATAAATATTGCATTAATAAATAGATAAATAGACATTTCTTCATCTCATTAGATTTTTATCTATAATATTTAATAGCAACACAATAATGCATTGCTGAATTTGTTTCTGAACTTCTGACTGGTGTTTATTTTTAAAGATGCTCCCCACCTCCTAACTCTCCACCTCCCTCAACATCCTAACCCAGACCTTGTTCCCACCTGCAAGAGGTGGGCAATGTTGAGTTCCCTGGAGCTTGGGGATCCAGCATCACTTCAGAGAAGCCAGAAGCCAGCCTGCGGCTGCCGGCACCCTCCTCGGCTCACAGAAACCACCAATCATCGACTTAAACAGTCTAGGTAGTGCACAGACGAGTAAAACCCCAGCTCCTGCATTTTTGATGAAGTTGACATTATACAAACGCTCAGGGCTTACTTGGTCAGACCCGGCAGCGAGGGGCTGAATCAATAATGAAACACTGGGAGGGATAAAGCATTAGACAGGGCATTCTGCAAGGCAAGCAGTTGGGGGTCAAGTCAGGTGACCCAGGATGGCCTGTGGCCAATAGTCCCCTGGCTGCCAGGCAGGGATACAGCTGGGCATGCAGATTACCCTCCGTTCCTACAAGTGTGGTGGGCAGTGTGACCTCCTGGGAAAGCCTCTAGGCTAGAAGCCCAGACACAGGGAAATAGTATTCACTTTGCGGCCTCAGGCAGTTTATTTTTTGCCTATCTGCCTCAGTTGGGAAAATAGATCCTTGACAAGGCTACCAAGATCCTTCCCAGCGGTAGGGTTCGATGCATTCAGCACGAGCTGGGGGATAGGTACGGTCCTGTGTAAAGGATGTTAAGAGCCACAAATGAGAAGGACTCGAAAATCCATCACTTGGGTCAGCCCTAGCTCCCTTTTCAAGCTGGAGAGAATAACTTTCTTTCCGATCTCAGATACTGGCCTTGGGTCATCAAGAAAAGACTTCCTCTGGCTTCTGCTCCCTCCAAAGGATGTTTGAACAATGCAAGTCCCCAAGTCCCAGATGTCACCTGTTACCTGATCACATCTTTGGCCCATACTTCATAAGACCCCTAACTTTGGGACTGGAATCTGCCCCCTTCTCTAAGAGGGAGAGGCTGGGAAAGGGAGGAGGGCATAACCGAATGGGGGGGTGAGCTGTAGGTGCAGCCGCCAGGTGAGGGTCTCTGTGTTTACTCCAGCACAGCCTACCTTGGTCTGCTCATTTGCTTTCTAGACTTGACCACTCAAAGCCACCCTGGTCTATGGACCAGTGGCATTGGCAGTGCCCACGAGTTGTTAGAAATGCAGCATCTCAGCCCCCCACCCCCCACCCCACACACACCTGCTGCAGCAGAATCTGCACTAGGACGTACGAAGTGAAACACTGCTCCCGAGGGAGGGCCGGTCTTCCTGTGGGAGGTGGGTGGAGGGACCACATTGCTTGGAGGGACCTCACTGCTCGCAGGGACAATGCATCCAGGTAGCAGGTGTCTCATCATCCAACTGGAGGGGTGCTGCTGCCTCCCAGCTGTGGGAAGGAACATTTGGAAAATGCCTGAAATTCAGGTTTGCCATGTTTGAGTTCTTATTAGAATACCTAATAAAGTTGTTCTCCACCCCCTCTTTATTCTTATTTCTGTAAATTTTTCAAGAAAGGACTAAAAATATTTAAAAGTGCTTTATTAGACCTGGATGGTAAATGATAATGGCTATGTTTCCTCATACGTTGAAGACTAAAACAGAATCTTTCTCTCCATCCTTCTTTTTTGTCATAATAATGCCACCAAGACCACAGGGTTCTTGCAACTGAGGTACTTTCAGGTGTGTTCTTGAGACAGGCCTCCCGGGGCCCCTCCGAAGACAAGAGTCAGTGGTGACGTTCACGTGCAGAGTATGTCCCGGGCTTGGGGCACACCCACTGCAGAACCCTCAGTATGAGCTGCTTCCAGCTGAAAATCCAGCTCTATCGGGCCCAGCCTTTCAGGTGATACCAAACGCCAAGAACAGAAGCAGACTAGGGCTTCCATATCTCTCTATTCCTTTATTCACTTCGTTTATTCATACAGTCGTTCCTTCAGCAAAGATTTGTGGGACTGTTACCACTATGCTCTGTGTAGAGCAGTGATTCTCAAAGTACGGTCCCTGGGTCCCTGGTGGGGTCTCTGAGACCCTTTCAAGAGGCCTGTGGAGACAAAAATATTTTAATAATAACATTCAGACGTAATTTGCCTTTTTCACGGTGGTGACATTTGGACTCGTGATACAAAAGCAGCAGTGGGCAGAACTGCTGGCATCCTAATAACATACATCTTGGCAGTGGCACCCAATGGGCTAGGGTCATTGTATTCTTCCTGGCAGGCACTCACGGTCAACACAAAACAAAATTAGCTCTATCAAGTCTTGATCCTTCAGTACACATTTCTTCGGTATTCCGTGTGAGGAAATGGGAAGCCCATCCAGAAGTCTGCACACAGAGGCCTGCTGGGGCCTTGGGGACCCACAGTGCTGTGACGGTCTGAGTGGTGTGTTGAACTCGCTGCTGCTTTCATGAATCACCATATTTACTTGAAAAAATGACTGATGTGTGTGTCCGCTGCATGTTTTATTGGCTGTGAACACAATGAGCCTGCCACTTCAAGGAAAACAACTGACAGTCTTTGTTTCAAAGACCAAATTTGAGCTTTCAAGTGAAAATTGGAATTTTGGAAAACTTGTATCTGCCACTATGAGCTTGGCAGCTTCTCAATGCTTAAAGACGTTTCTAATGAGATCTGTGATGGTCCTAGCTAATGTGATTTTTGATATCCTGGGATGAAATGTGTCCACATTTGGAATATCTGCATGATTCATTGAACCCCTGTTTTCATCATGACCAGCGTGTGATGTGTCAGTGTCCTAGGGCTGCCTTGACGAAGTGCCACAAGCTGGCACTTTGGTTTAAACAAGAGCAATTTATTCTCTTACGGTCTAGAGGCTAAAAGGCCAAGGTCAAGCTGTCAGAAGGGTTGGCTGTTTCCAAGGGCTGTGAAGAAGAATCTGTTTCACACTTCTCTCCTAGCTCCTGGTGGTTTGCTGACAGTCTTTGGCATTCCTTGGCTCGTAGCCACATCACCCGGTCTCTGCCATCCTCTTCACATGGCAATCTCCCGGTACGCGTCTGAGTCCAGATTTCCTCTTTCTGTAAAGGACACCGGTGATTGGGGGTTAGGGTCCTCCCGACTCCACTATGACCTCATCTTAACTAATAACATCTGAATGACCCTATTTCCGAATAAGGTCACATTCTGAAGTACCGGGGGTCAGGACTTCATCATATGAATTTGGGGGTGGGGGTACAATTCAATTCACAACACATGATGTCACAAATCATGCATGGGTAAAAGTTTCATTCAAAGTTCAAGACAGACCAATGAATTTTAATATAACTGAATATAAAAAATTTATGAATGTGGTTTCAGATTCCACATTGTAGCTAATCTTTAAGAAATTGCCATTGTTGAGTTTTGGTGTAGTAACAAAGAAGAATATGCATAGTTATGTGAAAAGGCTATTAAAATACTCCCCCTCTTTCCAACGACATATTGTGTGAGGCCAGATTTTCTTCATACCCTTCAACAAAAACAACATATTGGAGCAGATTGAATGCAGAAACAGATATGGAAATCCAGCTGTCTTCTATAAAGCCAGATGTTAAAAAAATTTACAAAATAAAGCAGTGTGTTCTTCTCAGTAATAGTTTTGTTTTGAAAAATATAGTTATTTCAAATATTCATTTATGCTAACATGTAATGGATTTATTCTTATTATTTTAAGTGAATTAGTAAATATTTAAAATGTTCTCAGTTTTAATTTCTAATACAGTAAATACCTGTAGCGAGATTTCTCAGCTTTGGCAGTGTTCACATTTTGGGCTGATAGTTCTGTGTCACGGGGGCTCCACTGTGCACTGTAAGATGTTAGTAGCATCTCTGGTAAGAGGAGTATCACCCCCCTTACCCCTACAAGGTGTGACAATCAAAAATGTCTCTAGATAGAGCCAAATGGCGCCCAGGGGAGAACCTCTGATCCATAAATCTAACCAGTATAAACAAAAGCTCTTTGGGGATAATTTTTAAGATTGGAAAAGGATCCTAAGATGAAAAACTTGAGCACCATGGATGGAGGGGGATACCCTGGTGAGCAAATCATTCATGGCACCTGCCCTCATGGAACTCATTGTCTAAAGGAGGAGGCAAACGCGAACCAAATAGCGATAAAACTGCAACCTTGGCCAGTGTTTTTGAAGATGATGTATGGATGCCATGAGGCCTCCTCTTCCTCTCTACCGGCCCCATATCTGCTATCTCACCGTGGCTCCTATACATCAGTCCATGTTGCTCAACCCTGAGACCTCCCCCACCCTCTGCGGTGGTTGGTCCAGGTCGAAGTCACTTGGCACACACTGGGCATGAACCATAGATCTGAAGAGGGAAGATACCACCTTTTAAATGAATCCCCTCGCTTTTCTTCTGGTAAACTGAGATACAGAGAGGAAGAGAGAGGCATAGAAAGGCAGGGCCACATGTACTTAACAAACACCCTCCTTCCTGTGGTTGCTCTCAAGTCTGGACCGCCACAGTGGTGGGGGTAGGGAAGCTATACCGTGAGCTGAATGCCAGCTGAGTCCTGGCTGGGCCCCCTTATAGGTAGTGCTGTTATCTGAGGATTTAGGCATTATTCGTTCATTTACTCGATACATGTTTATTTAAACATCTACTACATACCCCGTGAGTTATGGTGAACAAGAGGGATGAAGCCCCTGTCTTCATGGAGTTCACGTTAGTGTGTGCGCTTGAGAATGTGTACTCGTGTGTGTGCACACATGTGTTGGTGTGTGTGTGCTGAGGGGGGTAGACAACTGACACAGAAATAATCATGTTCAGACCTGATAGGACAAAGTGCTGGGAGGTGCACAGGCAGGGTCACACGGGATAAAGAGGGGTCTGCAGGCCCGAGAAGGCCTCTCTGATGAGAGCTGGAGTTGGAACGACGAGGAGGCAGCCACGTGAAGGACCAAAGGAAAGAGCTCTCCAGGCAGAAAGGCAAATGCCGAGGCCCTGAGGCAGGAAAGAGCTTGCAGTACTCAAGGAACACGGGGAGAAAGATCAGCGGGCCTGGGGCGTAGCAAGGCAGCCCCAGGTGGCATGAGCGGAGATCAGAGAGGCTGGCAAAGGTGGGCAACTCAGAAACTTAGGGTCAGAGTCTCTTCGTAACGTGGGAAGCCACTGAAGAGTTTTAAGCACGGTATGATTTATATTTTTAAAATATATTGAAAAACCCCAGCATTCTGGTGGCTAAATGAAAATGAAATATGTGTGTGTGGAGGGGGGGGTGGGAGGGCAGGGGAAACAGAGAGGCCAGTTGGGAAGTTGTGCGGACCCCTCGTGAGAGGCTACGGCGAATTGGACTAGGGCAGAGGGCAGTGGTGTAGAGAGAAATAGAGAGATGTGAGTTACACATTGGACATAAAGTCAAGAGGAGCTGTTGGTGGACCGGTTGTGGAGGGTGAAGGACAGGGAAGAATTAAGGATGACTCCAAGATTCTCGATTTGAGCTACTGGGCGGTTGAGATGGAGTGATAAGGGGTGCAGCAGATTTGGGTGGGGAATATCAAGAGTTCTTCACTGAATATAGTAAGTGTGAGATGCTATTATACATCCAAGTGGACGTTGGACATAAGAATCTGAAACTCTGAGGAAAGACCAAGATCAGGGATACAATTTGCGCATCATCAGCATGTGAATGGCATTGAACCTACAGGTCTGGATGCGACTGCCCAAGGAGAGAATGTTCAAAGAGGAGAGAGCCTGGGCTCGAGCGCTGGGTATTGTTTCCTTAGAGCTGCCATAGCCAAGTGCCAGTAACTGGGTGGCTTAAATAGAAGAAATTGTCTCACAGTCCTGGAGGCTAGGGCTCCAAGCGCAAGGTGTTGGCAGGGTTGATTTGTTTTTGAGGGCTCTGAGGGAGAATGTTTCATGCCTCTCTCCTGGCTTCCGGTGGTCATCTTTTGCACTCCTGGGCTTGTAGATGCATCTCCCTGATCTCTGTCTTCCACTTCACATTGCACTCTCCCTGTGTGTGGGTTATGTGTCCAAATTCCCCCTTTTTATAAGGACATCAGCCATATTGGACTAGGGCCCACCTTGATGACCTCATCTCCACTTGATCACCTGAAGACACCCCATTTCCAAATGAAGTCACATTTAAGGGTATTAGGGGGTTAGGACTTCAATACCTTTGGGAGGGGGTGCAATTTTACCCATAATACCTGGGGTCTCTGAAATTCTAACAGAAGAGGAGAAGGAGCTGCCCATGAAATAGGAGGAAATTCAGGAAAACCTGGTGTCATGGATGCCATCTCAAAGAAGGATCAGGAGGTCGGCTGTGTTGAGTGCTGCCGAGAGCTAAGTAGCTTGAGAAAAGCGTCACTGGCCCGTCCCCAGCGATGGAAATTATATTGTTGTGTTTGCTAAAATATTTTTGGCTGCAAGCAATAGAAGCTGACTTTTTTAAGGAGAAAGAGAGCCAACATGGATAATTTAATGGGTATTGACAGATTCAAAAAAGAGCCAGCTTGGGAAGGGAGGGGACCAGGACATTTCAGCACCGAGAGCTACTCTCGGGCTATATCGCGAACATTCATACAGCCCTGGCTGGGGGGCCCAGTTGGCTGGAGTGTGGTTCCATGCACCAAAAGGTCGCGAGCTCCATCCCCGGTCAGGGCACATGCCTAGGTTGCAGGTTTGATCCCTGGTCGGGGTGCATATGGGAGGCAACCAATCGATGTCTCTCTCACATCGATGTTTCCCTCTCTCTCTCACACATCCCCCCCTTCCTCTCTCCCTCACAACACCCCCCCTTCCTCTCTCCCTAAAAATCAATGGAAATGTGTCCTTGGGTGAGGATTTAAAAAAAAACACAAATATTCATACAATAATATTGAGAACCTGTCATCACCAGGTGTTATTATAGGGGTGCAGGGGGAGGATAAGACAATCCAGTACCGTAGCCCCAATGACTCCTAGTCGCCAGGTTTCCTCTAAATTTCAGACACCCAAGACAGAGGATTGTACACTTGGGTTAGGTGTGCTTTCCTGAAAAAGATCAGCTGTGGCTGGGGTAGGAGTGGGGCAGAGTCACGCAGCCCAGACAGGCTCTGAGAAGCACCAGGAAATGTGAGAGGACCCCTCAGTAGTAGCAAACCCCAAGAGGTGTGAGCTACAACTTTCCCTTCTCTGCTTCATGTAGATCGCCCTGGGAGGGGTGAGACGCTATCTTCGAGGGCAGTTAACAAGATAATTCACTTCTTTATAGCTCACGAGCCCTATTGGAGGTACTGGATGAGTGAGAAAACAGAATTTGCCAACTTTTGTGGTGGAGAAGGAGTGAGGTGGCTCCTTGAAGGCTGGATGTGATGATGGGTTAGAACCAGTCGAACTTCCCTGGTCTAGTGTTAACTAAGGGGCCAGAGACTCAGGGGAGTAGTGCTGGGTGTACTATAACACTACTATGTTAAGTGTGGTAACTAAAGCCCGAGAACTCACCCTCTGACTATGTTCCCCACAGAGGCCCAGGGGACACCCCCTAAGGTAATAAGAACCGCACTGGTGTGGTTGCACCAGCATCCATGAGCAGCTCCATAGTGACTGTCTCTGTAGAAGATGCTGCCATGGAACTGGGCTCCCTGGCATCAGTGGGGACAGTGCCCCGATTCCCCCCACCTCCAACAGCAAACCGCTCCTTCCCCCCGTGCTCATTTGCTGGGCTAACTCTGGACTTAGGCAAGTGGACTTCCCAGGCTTGCCCAGACTTTTTGAGTATTATTAGGTAAGTGGTCTAAGCTGACAAGGATATCAGGGACCTGAACTGCTATTTCAGTTAGAGTGGGGGTTTTGGAAGCCAGGTGATAAATGGAGTTTGAGCCCAAGTACAACATCTCACAGTGAGTTTAATGTGTTTACAGACCTACTCTGAAGTCATTTTCCAGGGTTTTGGTGTGTAACCTGGGAAGACGTGCTGCCAAGGCTGGAAGACTCCTCACAGTGGCTCCCCAGCCTGCGGAGTAAGACCCCCTGTGGTAAAAGATGCCAAATGGAAGCCCCTGAAACTCTCCTACGGACATTCCTGGTCAAGATAGTAAATCAGAAGTAACAGTGTGTGTTGGGAGGAGTTGCCGGGATTACTGCCATCAACAAGGACAGGCTGGTGTTGCCCGTCATGCCCTGCTCGGTTCACCTAGCTGGCCTGAGTGGATCTGGCGTAACATAAACTTAAAAAGCTGAATCCCAGCTGCTGTGCTGAATGTGATACATGAGTGTCTCCTGGAGCAGATCCACACAGCCTCGGGAAGGTGGTGTATGACTAGTAATCTGGTGAATGCATTTTTCTTGGTTCTCATCAATAGAGAAGATCAAAAGCCGTGGCTTTCATGTGTCGGCGGCAGCAGAACACAATTATTGTCTCGCACCAGGGATATATTATCTCTCCTGCTTTCTGACATGACAGGTCCGTAGGGATCTGGATGGTCTTGACATTCTGCAGATACCATTTCATACCATTTCATTGGCTCACCCTATAAATGATACCAAGCTAAGGGACCTGGTGAATAGGACGTAGATACCTAGAGACTCTAGAAAGACACATATCTACCATAGGGTGGGAGGTAAACCCCACAAAGATTCAAGAACCTGCGATATTGGGGAAGTTTGTAGAGATACAGTGGTCTGGGGAAAGCTAGTACATCTGTTCTAAAGTAAAGGGCAAATTGTTGAACTCAACACATCTTACCACTGAGAAATAGACGTGATACTTGGTGGCTCTTTTGGATTTTGGAGGCAGGGTTTATCACGCTCGTTCACGCTGCTCTAACTCACACACTGAAGGCTGCCAGTTATGAGCGTGTGCAGAGCAAGAGAGGGCTCTGGCAAAGGGTCCAGGCTGAGGCAGAGCGGGGCCTGCTTACCCGTTAGGCGCAATGCCCACGATCCGCCATACTTCTAGGGGCCCACAAAAATAATTTATTTTAAAATCGAAAGAAAGATGAATATAATAATAATAATAATAATAAGCCCAGTCTGGATTATACCTATCTTTATACCAACAGAATCATAAAATATAATTTTTTTCATGAAAGAAAGGAAAAAGGGAAAAATGCCTAGTGTCCATGAAAGTCGTACACAGGTGCAAGCTGCTCCGCCCCTTCCAGCACACGATCTAACCAGTCCGATGGTGCGGGACGTACCTGTGACAGACCGTGGTGCCATGCAGAGTATCTGGTCAGTCCCATCAAGAGTGTCAGAATGCAGACCCCTGGAGTTCTGTTTCGAGGCGTGCCCTCTTTAATAGAAAGCAACTCTCCATCTGAAAAGCAGTCCTGCGTGTTACTAAGCCCTAGCAGAGAGTGAGAGTTTGACCATGGGACACAAGGGACTGTGAGGCCAGAGCTGCCTGTCCATCATGAGCTGCGTATTGTCAGAGACACTAGTCAAAATGCCGGTTGTAATGTTCCAAGTTATATGATAGAAATTGTTTATTTTAGGTTGGGCCCAAGCAAGAGGCCCAAGTCAAGGACATAAACAGATAACAAGGCAGAACCCCAGGGAATTACCTTTTTCAAACTGACACCTGTTTCTCAGCTCACTAGTGTGGCCTCAGGCGGGTTCCTTAGGACCAACCGAAGGGAAGAATTTGGCCTAGTGCACAGGTGAGCTGAAGCAATATATGGGCCTGGTCAAACAGGGACTGTTGCCGCCGCACTCAAGGGGGACCCTAAAGGACCGTAGTGAAGGAAAATCCCCCTAGATGGGCAGAGCTGTGGGAAACACGCCCCGTGGTCCAGACCGCATGGAGAGAAGAGCGCCCCGAGATACGGGAAACGGCGGCCTTCTGGGCGTGGTTAATGGCCGCCTCTGCTTTCTGGGGAAATCTTAACCAGGACATAGGGTTTACTCTCTTCCAAGTGTGCACGGAATCCTTAAACCAGTCTTATCGGGGGGTAATTCTGTGATTCCCATTTTACAGATAAGGAGACCGAGGAGCAGAGGGATTTAGTAACTTGCTCCAAGTCTTACAACTAGTAACGGGGATCTGGACGGAGGCAGTCCCACTTTAGACTCATTTTCACAGCGGGAGAAAATGAATAAGGCCCCCTTAGCAGCAGGGACGTCTGGTTCGAATCCCAGCAATGACACTGAGGTCCTGCAAACCTTGGGACAAGTCTCATCTGTACTCTAGGCCCCTGTTTCCTCCCCTAAAACGTGGTGCTTGGACTCTGTTATTGACAACGCTTCTTCTCGCTCTAAGTTACTTGATTCTTCTGGGCCTTCCAGGGGTTCAGCCGGGGCTGGGTGCAGGGGGTGCAAACATGAATAAGCCATAGTTCCCCGGGAATACGGCGGCCCCTCTGTAAGCTATATCCATAAAGGCTGCATTCTTCACCTACCTGGGCAATTATGGGTTTGGAGGTTTTTAAATAATGATTTCAGCATGTGCTTTGTATAAACAAAGGCTGGGCAGGGGAGATGAGGGGAATGTGGGCCTGGCTCGTTTGCGCAGCTAAAAATAGAAACGTGAAAGTCCTATAATGATGAGGCAGAAACTTAAAACAAATTTCTTGGAAAATTCTCTCCCCATGCCACAGTGCCCAGGTATTTCCCCCCTTTTGCCTCGTGCAGATGGAGCAAGGGAAATTGGGGTGAGGGGTGGGTGTCACAACACACACTTCCTTCCTGGCACGGAGCGGGAGGGGGCTGAGGGGACCGAGCTGGGAACAAAACGTCTGTTCAGGAGCCTGATTCAGGCTGACATGGGTCTTTGAGCTCCCTGAGTGGCATTTACAGCCACAGATATGGAAAAGAAAATAAATCTCCCAAGCCCGGCATCTTGCTTTAATTAATAACATAATCAAGTTTCTGGCCTCATGGAATGGAAGGATTTCAACACTCAAGGCCCCACTGGCAGCAGGCAAGCAGTGGGCCCCTGGTCGGGCAGCCCCCAAAGCAGCGTGCCGGCCGGCCAGGCAGGGCAGGGAGGGCAGGGAGGTGCTCTAGGGCCTCTGGGCAGGGGCAGCAGGCTGGTGCCCAGGTGAGAGCAGGGCTTCGGAAGCAGAGAATCGGGGAAGCACTTTGTCATAATCCCCGGGTTCGTTGCGCATTTATTACATCCCGGGCTTTCACTTTGATATCCCATTTAATCCCCACAGAGCAATCGGGCAGAAAATTATTCTAAGTTTTCAGACCAGGAAAGTGAGACCTGGAGCAACTGGGGTGATTTGCCCAGAGTTACACAGCTAGAAGGTGGTAGAGCTGGGATCTGAATGATCTGAGCCCAGGACTGTCTAAGTCAAGAGAGACAGAGGAGGGTTGAGGCTCACTGGAGGGCTGCGGGGCTGTGCCCTCCATTTCTCCCCAAGGCCCCAGGTGAGAGGTGGGGATCATGTCCCTTTTAATCAGGATTACCCTGATGGAGCTGATGTAAGTGTCTAAAGAGGGGTAGGGGTAAGGTGTTGAGAAGCAATGGCCAGGTTTTAAAAGTGGATTTAGAAGGGGAGAAGTAGTAGGTGCTGAGAAAGCAAAGGAATGAGTGTAGGTGCCCCGGGACCTGAGTTGGGCAAACAGAGGTCCCTCTGATGCACACTCTCTAGGTTCGGTGAGCCAGGAGTGGAGAGGAAGACAGACGCCCCTGGCTGGCTGGGAACTCTGTGACTCTCTGGGTGCTGAACCAGGCTGGGGGCCAGGGCCTGGGTGCTGTTACTCCCTCCCCCATTTGAGGAGCCACTTTGGACAGCCTCCCTGGCTGACACGCTTGGCTCTCTTTGGAGGACCTGAGTAAATAAACACAGGAAGTCATCAAACCACGATGTGGTCCCGATCTGCCTTTGTTTTCCTTCTCCCGTCAACACACCAGGCGTCGGCTCAGCCGGTCAATGTGGGTCCCTTGGTTTCCTGGGTTTGCGTGGCTGTCCCCATCACCTGGAGGGGTCACTGCCCCACCACTGATGCTGGAATCCTTTCCACTGGCTGGCTCAAAAGCTACCTCCTCTAGGAAGTCTTCCCTCAGCATCTCAGCCAGAAGTAATTCTCCCACCTTGGAGCACCCACAACACTATGTCATTACTGGGATGCTTTTCACTGTGTAACTGAGTCACTCATTCATTCAAAACTCTGTGGGTACTTGCTTTTAAATGTTACTTTGCCCATGTCTTAGCGCTTCTCTAGGTTGCTCAAAGGTAGAAGCTGATTGTAGTTATAATAATACTTAAAATAGTATTTTCCAGTTGCTAAATGCTTACGCTGTGACCAGGCACATAGCATTTTTAGGTGAGTTATTTTGTTTAATCTTCACTGGACCCTGTGAGGTTGGTGTTATTATCCTCCATATTTTATAGATGAAGAGGTTATGCTAATTGTCTAAAGGTATCAGCTAGTGCATGGGAAAGTCAGAATTTGAACCCGGGCAGCCTGAAAGCAGAGTTCAAGCTCATAAGGACTAGTTTAAATAACGTGGAATTTGTGAAAGTGCCTGGCACAGTGCCTGGCCTATGGCCACAGTCCATAGCCCCAGATTTTCAAATGTCGCTTGAAAGTGTACTCCCCAAAGGGTTCAAACTAGACTTTGACTTATTTGCTTCCAGAGTTTGTGGACTGAATCAATGAAAAAATGGCTGGCAGGAAGAATTCATGGTAAGTTTGGGGAGTTTTTCTGGTTATCTACTATGGTATAACAACTACCCTAAAACCTAGTGGCTTAAAAACAACTGTTTATTATTATTTCTCATGGCCCTGTGGCTTTGGCAGGACTCAGCGGGGTAGTTCTGGCATGAGGTCCCTCCTGGGGTGATAGTCAGATGGCAACTGATGCCGGACCATTGAAAGGCTCACCTGGGATGGGTGTTCCAGATAGTTTCTTCACTCACCTCAGCTAGGTGGCTACAACAGCCGGAGGCTGGTTGGGCATCTCTGTAGTTGAGCTTCCTCATAGCATGGTGGACTCAAGCTAGCTGGACTTCTTACATGGTGCCTGGCTTCATCCAGAGCAAGCATTCCAAGAGGCTAGAGCTGAAGTCTTGGAAGTCACCTGCCATCATTTTGGTGCACTGAGTACTGGGAGGTGTGGTTCATTGGTTCGGCAGGAGGGCGTCTGTAGAGACTTACTATCATGGGAGTAACATTGAATCATGGAGGTCCCAAGGGCTTCAGTCACTCTGGCGTGGCTGTGAATTAGGATCTGCTCAGGAGCCTAGGCTCAAGTGTTAGTCTGTAGGTAAACCCTTGAATGAGGGTAGCCAACGCTTCTTAGACCCATAATGTCTCAGGTTCCTCACAGTCTGCCAAGGAATTGAACTTTGCCTAAATTTGGGTCCTGGAAATTTTGCTTCTTGGTTCTTGAAGAGCCAAATCCCAAAAATTCGACTTAAGTCAAATGGACAAGTCTTCATTGAGCACCTACTATGTGCCCTGGTCTGTGTAATAGTAGCTACTACTTTAGTGTGCTTGTGCCTGACATTCTTCTAAGTGCTTACACATATTGTTGGGTATAAATTCCATAACAATCTATTTAGCAGGTACTTCATTATCCCCATTTTACAGATGACAAAAATGAACCACAGAGAGGCTCAGTAACTTGCCTAAGTTCTTGTAATTAGCAGCCGAGTCAGGATTTGAACTCAGGCATTTCTTGCTCCAAAGCCCATGCTCCTAAGCTCCATGTCACCTATGACCTGCTCTGTGAGGAAGACCCGAGCCTCAGAACGCTGCCCCTGCCTTCCAGGAAACTGCATCTGGTAGAGAAAATACGACTTGGAATACTTCGTTAAATTTTGTTAAACCTTTGTTTAGGAAGCAATTCTCTTATTTTTGACTGGTCAGTGGAAAGGTATCTCTCTCTCTGTAATAACAGTAGAATGTAAATTTCATTTCACAAGGCTTTCTCCTGAATTATATACCAGAACCTAGAGAACATGTTTGAAGTGAGGTGTCATCATAGAAAAACATTATCTGATTGGACAAAACTGGGTCGCTAGTTGAATTAATTAGGATATGCTCTGTAACAAGCCACACCAAAACCTAGTGGCTTAAAACAGACGTATATTTATTTGTTTGCTTGTTTTGAATTTTTCTGCATGGGAGATTTATCTATCTACTTATTTATTTATATTAGTATAAATTCATAGATTGTATACTTTGGGTTATAATCCAATAATACCATATATATTTTATTGATCAAGTTCTTCCAGTTTTGGCCATTGGGAGCTATTTCATTTGGCTCCTGTATCCTTTTGACATACTTTCATCATTTTTAAAAATACGTTTTATTGATTATGCTATTACAGTTGTCCCATTTTTTCCTCCCCTTTATTCCCCTCCACCCGGCACCTCCCCTCCCACCAGCATTCCCCCACTTAGTTCATATCCATGGGTCATACATATAAGTTCTTTGGCTTCTCCCTTTCCTATACTATTCTTAACCTCTTCCTGTCTATTTTGTACCTACCACTTTATGCTTCTTATTCCTTGTACCTTTTCCCCCATTCTCCTCCTTCCCCCTCCCCGCTGATAACCCTCCATGTGATCTCCATTTCTGTGATTCTGTTCCTGTTCTGGTTGTTTGCTTAGTTTGTTTTTGGTTTTTAGGTTCAGTTGTTGATAGTTGTGAGTTTCTTGTCATTTTACTGTTCATATTTTTGATCATCTTCTTTTTCTTAGATAAATGCCTTTAACATTTCATATAGTAAGTAAGGATGTGGTGATGATAAACTCCTTTAACTTAACCTTATCTGGGAAGCACTTTATCTGCCCTTTCAGTCTAAATGATAGCTTTGCTGGACAGAGTAATCTTGGATGTAGGTCCTTGTCTTTCATGACTTTGAATACTTTTTTTCAGCCCCTTCTCGCCTGTAAGGTTTCTTTTGAGAAATCAACTGATAGTCTTATGGGAACTTCTTTGTAGGTAACTGTCTCCTTTTCTCTTGCTGCTTTTAAGGTTCTCTCCTTATCTTTAATCTTGGGTAATGTAATGATGATGTGCCTTGGTGTGTGCTTTCTTGGGTCCAACTTCTTGGGACTCTCTGAGCTTCCTGGGTTTCCTGAAAGTCTATTTCCTTTGCTAGATTGGGGAAGTTCTCCTTCATTATTTTTTCAAATAAGTTTTCAATGTCTTGCTCTTCCTCTTCTCCTCCTGGCACCCCTATGATTTGGATGTTGAAGCGTTTAAAGTTGTCCCAGAGGTTCCTCAGCCTCTCCTCATTTTTTTGAATGCTTGTTTCTTCATTCTGTTCTGGTTGAATGTTTATTTCTTCTTTCTGCTCCAAATCATTGATTTGAGTCCTGGTTTCCTTCCCTTCGCTGCTGATTCCCTGTATATTTTGCTTTATTTCACTTTGCACAGCCTTCACTTTTTCCTCTATTTTGCATCCATACTCCACCAGTTCTGTGAGCATCCAGATTACCAGTGTTTTGAACTCTGCATCTGTTAGGTTGCCTATCTCTTCATCACTTACTTCTATTTTTGGAGCTTTGATCTGTTCTTTTGTTTGGGCCATATATTTCTTTTTTTGTCTTGGTGCACCGATTATGTTGTGAAGGGTAGAGCCTTAGGTATTCGCCAGGGCCGGGCAACCTACATCACTGCCTTGTGACACTGTGTCGGGGGGAGGGGTTGGAGAGGGAACAACACCATTTGCTTGGCATTCGGCCAGCTTTCAATCACTTCCCCAGCTACCCACAAGCAAATTGGGACCTTCTGGGGCTGATTGCCGGGTGGGTGGGTTTGTGTATATTCTAGGGCCCTGTGAGTATCTCAGATGAACTCTCCTGTGAGACTGGCAGTTTCTCCCACTGCCACAGCTCCCACAGGTTTTTACCAGTAGAGGTTTTGAGGCTTTCTTTTCCTGCACCACAACCCTGGGTTGCACAGTCTCTCTCACTCCCCAGTTGTTCCTCCCAGTTTATCCATGTGCAAATGTGGGACCTCCTGGTCTGCCAACCACAGCCCTGCTGCACGTCCTCTCCTCCCTGGCTGCCTGTCTCCGCCCCTCCTACCAGTCTGGATGAATGTTTCTTCTTTAACTCCTTGGTTGTCGGACTTCCATACAGTTCGATTTTCTGGCAGTTATGGTTATTTTTTGTTTTTAAATTTGTTGTTGTCCTTCTTTTGGTTGTGCCAGGAGACAAAGTGTATCTACCCACGCCTCCATCTTGGCTGGAAGTCCCAGACATATATTTGTTCAGGATCCTATGGTGTGGCCCTTTGGGCTGGGATCAGCAGGGCTGTTCTTCTGCTGGTCTTTGCTGAGCTCACTCATGTCCACCGTCCACTGACAGAAGATAGTCACACTCCTTGTCTGGCACATAGTTGGCTGTTGGTTGGGGTGACAGAGGTGAAATGACCTATGTCTCATCATTCGGTAGGCTACCTTGGGCTTGTTAACATGGATGTGTGGTCATGGGGCTCCTGTGAGTAGCAAGAGAAAGCAATTCCTAATGACTTTGTGTATATCACATTGACTAATGTCTCATTGACCAAAGAAAGTCATGTGACCAAGCCCAAATTCAAAAAGTAGAGAAATAAACTAAACCTCTTGATGGAAAGAGTTGAAAAAGTCATGTTGAGAAGGGGCATATGTATAGAACTGAGAAGAATCCATGGCTACTCTTTCTCAATCTATCAGATGGTTTTCCTAAAGTCAGAAAACACCTGCGGGTAAACAGAATAATGCTACCCCCAAAGGTGTCCACATTCCAGCCCTGTAATCTATGAATATGTTATGTTACATGGCCAAACGGGCTTTGCAGATTAATTTATTAATTTAAGCAAGTTACTGATTATTTCATTATTAATAATTAAAATTAACTTATTAAAATAAGTTAACCCATTTCATTACTAGTGCTTGGTCTGTTCAGATTTTCTGTTTCTGTTTCTGATTCCATTTTGGAAGATTGTATGTTTCTAAGAATTTATCCATTTCTTCTAGGTTGTCAAATTCATCCCATTATTAATTTAAATATCTTTAGATGGGGAGACTTTCCTGGATTACTCAGATGGACTCGATATTGTCGTAAGGGTTGTCCTAAGTGAAAGACGAAGGTGGAAGAGTCACGTCAGAGAAGGAGAAGTGATGACAGAAGGAAGCAGAGGTCAGAGTGATGAGACTGCTGGCTTTGAAGCTGATAAAGGGCCACGGACCGAGGAACGTGGGCAGCCCCCAGAAGCTGGGAAAGGCGAGGAACAGGGTTCTCCTCCAGAGCCCCCAGCAGGAATGCAGCTATGCTGACACCTTGACTTTTAGCCCAGTGAGGCTTTTGACTTCCAGAACTGCAAGGTATAGATTTATATCGTTCACCACTAACTTTGTAGTAATTTATTAGATTATCAATAAGAAACTAATATACCACCTTACAGCCACATGACCTTTTTCTCAAGACCAATAATAGCTGTTTTGTGATTAGTCAAAAGCAGGCAGTCACATCCCTTTCATTAGATAGATCGAAGACAAGGACTTTTAAATATCCGCTCCCTAAAGTCCTCCAATCCTAGAATATAAATGCTCCCTGAGAACACTTTCTTCTTAAAACCTATTCAAGGGGAAGTTGGAAGTGTTTTGATGGTATGATACCTCCGCAGATAAAGCCAGGGTCAGAATGAGCAGAGTTGAATAATATCATAAGAAAGGTACCATATTGTGCTTGTGAGTTGCTTTCCTAAAAGATCCTGATCTTTTAGGACTATTTAACTCTTTATTATTTAAAAAATAATTTTAGTAACAATTTTTTCCGAAGAATAATGGAGTATAAAAGGCTTAGATCATTACCAAGTTTCCATCGCCTACCTGCTGGCTGCACACTTTAATTGCTGGCAAAATCCCTAAGAGGAAATAAGAAGCTTCTCTCTCAATAATGCTGAATCAATAGTGACAGCCCTGTCACACATAATAAATGGAGAACAAAGTGAGATGACCCATAATCCTGAATGAGAGTGCATGGAAATACCCCTGTCACCAGCGGGAACACGGTGGTCGTTCATCAGAGTGGAAACCATCAGTGAGCTGTGCAGGTGGCCTGGACAGTGGGAATGAGTGCCAGGCTGCCGCCCTTGGTGTGACTTCCTACTAACGCACCCCAATTTCTCTGGTTAAGATTCAACCAGCGGATCCGAAAGTATAAAATGCATTTGCTTCCTTCATGAGTCAACAGGGTACCTGAAAGATGTAGTCATATCAATCTCTCTGAACTGGAAGCTATTTCAAAGGGCAGAGAACCAACTCCTTCTTATCCAGATGGGGAAACTGAGGCCCAGAGAGAAGTGACAGGTCCCAGATCAGCCAGCAAGTTGGTGGCAGGACAGGAACTAGAATTCACATTTCTTAATTCTTGGGCCAACCTCTGGGCTGTCACTTAAGAAGAAGAGTGGCGAGGGGAAGGGAGAAAAAAAGTAGAAGTAGAGGAGAAAGAAAGGGATAAGGGGGAAAAGGAAGAAGCAGAGGGGGAAGTGAACGATGAGGGTAAAGAAGCAAGAGCTCCCTGGCCCAGGGCGTCCCAGATGCTGCCTGAGGACCAGATACAAAATGTCACCTGGTAAGACAAAAGAAAATAAAATATTCCTAAAATAGAATGTTGAGGGGAAAAAGGGCAAGGTTTAAAAAAAATGGAAAGTAATGTTATAATAAAATAAAATGAAAATAATGGGTACGAAATACCTTCCCCATATGTTTGCTGTAAGGACTGAGCAAGATTAAAGATATAAACGTGCCTGTTGGTGAACTATAAATTCCTATTAAAAAAAAAACCAACAACTCCGGGCTGCCTGACCTCAGGCAGGTCACTTCTCTCTGGGCCTCTGTTTCCTCAACTGCGCAATGAAGGTTGAACCAAAGGAGTGACAACACTCTCTGAGCAGCTAGTGTTGTCGAGACTGAAATTTTGGGGACCCAAGAGAAGGAAAACATGGCATTTCTGTTCAAGAAAGTCCCTCAGTGCACTTACCCCATCACTTTCATCTACTTGAGCTAACTGCATTGCAAGATCGATCCAGAAAATTTGAGCAACAAATTCCCTTTGCTCTAATTGTCCAGATGCTCTTGAATATGAAGCAGCTGGGCGCATTCCAGTTCTGCCCTGTCCATGTGCCCTGCAGCCGCGCCAGGCCCAGGCCCCGAGTCACGAGGTGGTACCTCCTGCCCGCTGCTCGGCAGCCTCCGGCCAGAAGGGCCAGGCTGAGCAGGCAAACTCCATTTCTGGCTCATCAGTGACTCATTTTCAGAAGTCACCCCTTGGGGAGCTTGTTAAAACGTCGTTGGCATCCCCAGGAGAGAGGCTCAATTGGCCTTTATGAATGGACCTCTCCAGAGAAATCAATGAACATGTCATTCAGGTCAAGTAAACAAATGCGTTTTCTCCTTGGGGCCTGGTGCAGGGGCTGCCCAGCCTCCCCGTGGCAGGGGGTTTCCGAGAAGCCACTCTATCTGAGTCGAGCTCTGGCTTCAGATCCGCACCCTGGGCAGGACCCTGGATCCCACTGAGCTCCTGACCACCCCACCTCCCCGTGCCCCACCCCACCTCGAGGGGCCCATTTCCAAAGACACAGGAATAGGAGTGGCTTCTCTGGTACTTTGGCTGGGAAAGATCCTATAGAAAAGCCTTTTCTCACTTCTACATTCCCATCTATCCTCATTCTCTTTCATTGATTTAGGGGACAAATGCACCAGAAACACCGGAGAAGGTTTTAAACAAATCCCCCAACCATCCACGTGTGAGAGAGGATATCCACACATAACTTCCCTCTTATGTTGCACCTTAGATTGTGGTATTCTGACCAAATTTTTATTTTTCAGAAACCAACTTTTGCTTCTAAACATGTAAAAGGTAGACAAAACAAAACAAAACAAAACAAAAACCCCCACAAATTTTACTTATTGACACAGCACATTTCCCATGAGGTTGAAAGTTATTCCTTCCTCGCCATCTGAGAGAAGATGTGAAACCAAATATTAAACTCATTTCAGGAAAATGAAGCAGGTTCCCTGTGGAGAGAAGCTTTTTCTTTATCATCAGAAGACAGTGTCGCAGCAAAGGGAAGTGAGCCCTGTGGGCGTCTCAAGCTCTGGCTTCCTCACACAGGCAATGGGAAGGAGTTCTTTCTGCCATGTTGTGATCAGAAGGTTTCTCATCATTAGCTGCACTCAGTGCACCCCAGATATGACATGTGAACATTCAAAAAAGGAAAAAAAAATTTTTTCCAGACCCTTGAGACCTAGTGGGTACACATTTATTCAATATAATTCTAGAGATAAATTATTGGCAACATGTTATCTGTTATTTCAGAAAGCCCTTCTGCAATATAGATATAATTTTAAAGTTAAGAAATGTGTTCATTTTTTTCTCAGGGCATATCAAAATTAAGTTAAAAATTAATCAATTCTGGATTGCCAGAATTTTCGTGATAAATTACCAAGGGCTTATTATCTCAAAATGGTGAGAGCTAACATGAGAGTCAGAGAGAAAATCCTGACAGTTTTGAGCCCCTGGTTCCAACTGTTCTGAGAGCTGGTCATATTTCTGCCGAGTTTTACAAGACACCCATGTATGTTAATTTTAAAAATTGCTCTGTTTGGCTAAGCAAGTTTAAGTTGGATTCTTGTGGCTGCATGTGACTAGCACAGACCTAAAAGGATTATGAAACATTCTCTCAGCATAAGTTGGGCTGCTTTGGGTGGCAAGTAACTGAACTAAAACTTAAAGAGGTCTCACACTATAACACTCCTTATCTCATTTAACAGGAAGCCTGGGGGCTGATCATTCAAGGCAGGATGATATCATCAGGAAACTACGTGCATTCCATTTTTGCCCTGCTCTGCTCAAGTGTTGGCTTTTGTCCTTAGGCTAGTCCTCCTGTAGCCACCCTAACTGTGGTCTTTACATGTCCTCGTGAGTGGGAGGGAGGCTTTCTCCTCACCTATTTTTTTTTCTTTTTTACACCAGAGAGGAAAATCTCTTCCAGGAGTCACCTTAGCCAACTTCCTCTCAGGTCCCATTTGGTCATCTTTAGCTGCAAGGGAAGCGGGGGAAGTGACCAGCTAGCATTTTTAGCCCTGAGGTAGAAGCAGGTTGGCTGACAAGGAAAGTAGGATGATGGTTATGAACAGACAAGCAATAGTACCTACCACACTCTCTCTTTTCCTTCTTTATAACCACTGCCATGTAAGAAGAAGATACAGACTGGACAAATGATAGTCTGCATGAGTAATACGTTTATTCAGAAATGTATTTCACGCAACAACATGGCTGTGTAGGTGTACCCAGTGACTGTGTTTTTGAAACTATACATGAAGCTCCCTCTGCTACAAAGCAGGATACTGTTAACTGAGAGGTTTTGGTTTGGGGTGTTTTCTTCCATCCCTTGACCCTTCCCTTCAGTCGGCTGGACTTTTCTGTTCATTGACTCAGAGAAGGGGTGACTCAACAGAAATGTAGAAAGAAAAAGATTGGATTCTCGGCTTTGAGTTTCAAAAACTTAGACTAGAAATGACTCCCAGGGCTGGGGAAAAATGAGAGAAACAGAGGAGAAGAGGTTGGTGGGCTGGCCCCAGAGAGACCATGTGGCCTAAGGGGGTCAGGTCCAGCTCCCACGCCGGACAGAACTGTTTGCTGCAGACGCCAGGTCGCTGAGAGGAGCTGAGCTCACACCTGCAGATGGCCCAGTGTCTGTGAGCCCACGGTGGCTGGGTCGGTGTCCCATAAGGTCTTCCCATGGACAGCAGCAGGAGCATTGTCCACTGACCAGCTAACCGGCAGGGCGTCTGTCTGTGTCCTTGGGGACAGCCCTGACTGACATCCAGGATGCTCAAACCGCCAAACAGAGGACGGAGCTGGGTCTCAGTAGGGGCCGAGTGCGGAGAAAAGCGAGCCCAGTCCCTGTCCCTGACCCAGACTTGATTTGGGCTGAACACCGAAGTTCAGTGATCAGCCCTCATGCTGGGAATGCAGACAGTCCTCCTGCTACAATGACAGACAGGAAGGAGTGCTGGGGTCAGCCTACGAGTTAGGTCCCCGTAAGTGGTCACAGAGGCATGGTTCAGCTTAGCATAGACCCAGAGAAGAGTGACTTCGCCAAACGCTTCCAACAGCCGTACGAGCCAATGCTATTTCTAATTCCATTTAATAGGTGGAGCAGCGTAGACTCGGAGGGGTTCAGCCACTTTCCCAAGGCCGCAGGGTGGTGTTGGCAGAGTTGGGATTCCCACCCAGGCCCTCTGACTCCTGGGCACTTTGTCAGTCTCCCAGTTAAATGACTTACCCATGGTCCCACTGTAATTAGGAGCGAGCTGAGACCTAACCCCTACTCCCAGTCCGTGCCCTCTAGCATTCTGTCTGGCCTCTGCCACCACTTGGAAAGAGTAGAGTGGGAATTGAGCAAGGAGTGGAGAGGAGGGAAGGCGGCTGTGTCTGTCTCCCTCTCACCCTGCCCTCAGATGTCTAGGTGACAGGAGGCAGCAACAGCTCTCTCCTGCCTTCCCGACCCTGCTCAGCTGACTGGGGGACGGCTCCCACCGCAAACACCCCACTGTTTACTTGCCCCCGTGGAGGGCGAGAGGCGTCAGGGGGCCTGGCGGGGAGACACAGCCATACCAGCCATCACCTGGAATACATTACAGCAGCTGTGACTAATTAAACTTTGATTTCCTCAAATTTCGATCTTCTTGGAAATTCCTTCAGAGCCCGATGATATTCAAGGCTGTGGCAGAAAGAAAATACCAGACGAGCCGTAGGGGCCTCCCGGCGGCCCATTCTCTTCTCGTGCTCTCTCTCCCGTCTCTCTGCCCCCTCTGCATTTCTTCCTGAGGCCCCACAAGAGAACCCCCTAGATGCTCTCCAAACCACAGCCCCAGAAGCCGATTTGGGGTTTCCACATAGGTGAGAAAAGGCGCTTTCTGTCCTACTGGGGGTGGCAAGGAAGTGGTGGGAGGGGGTTCTTGTTCTCCGGCCCCTTGGGGTGCCTGTAGTCACGAAAGCAGCCATCTGGGTGGCCTGTGTTTTGGGGTTCCCATCCGTGGCTTGCCCTGGGGTCATCTCAGGCAGCCCCCGTGTCCTCAGCCAGCCAGTCAAGCAGAGAGGCCCCGAGAAAGAGGCAGCTGGGGCTGGCAGGCAGGAACGTGGCTCACAGGGGGCACAGCTGAGGCTGGATGTGGCTCCTTGTGGGTGTGGGCACTTGGGCTCTGTGAGGTGCTCATGTCGCCTCCTGTCTGTCCTGTCTACGATGGCGGGGTGAAGGCTGATGGCACCATTCACTGAGTGTCTATTACGTGCCAAGCCCAGTGCTGAATCATTTATAATATGTCCTTTCTCTCCAGTCTTCACAGTAGTCCTATAAAGGCTGTAAGGCAGTAGTGCCCTGGTTTACAGAAGAGGTCAGGAGGTCACCTGAGGTCAGAGAAGTTAAGAAACTGGCTCAAGGCCACACAGTAGGAGCCAAGATTGAGACCCTGGTGTGTCTGAAGTGAGCACCTGTATTCTTGCTGCCACATCACAGGGACCTCAGAACCTGAAAATGCTTTGTAGGCTTTGGGTGGGACGGAAGGGAATGGCATAGCATTTATTTGGACATTCTTCCTCCTTTTTAAAAGATTAAAGAGATTTTACTGTTTTCTTTTGTAATTTAAAGGCACCAACAAACACTTGTTTTCTATAGAAAAATTGGAGCGTGCAAGTGCGTGGAAGATGAAAATAAGCATCCCTAATCCCACCAACCAGAAACCACATCTGCTCTCATCCTGGTGTGTGTTTCTTCACATTGTGTGCGCATGCACGTGCATGGATGTGTGTGTCTTTCTGTTCCTTTAAAATGATTCGTGGAGCCCGTGCAACGGAGAAATGCTGTAGGCAGGGTAAAGCCCACGGACTCCGGTATGACAGTGCCTTGGTTGGGTCCTGGCCCAGCTACTTATTAAGTGTGACCTTGGCAAGTTCCTTAATTCCATGCGCCTTAGTTTCTTCACCTGCAAAGTGGACAGAAAGGCCGTACCTACCTTCTAGGGTTGTCGAGCAACTCAGTGGTCTCACAAGCAGAAAACAGCACAGTGCTTCCCATGCGGTGTGCGCTCGGTATCAGCTATTACCATTTGTGTCAAGCCACAAGCAAAAACAGACAGGTCTCTGACCGTGTGAGCCCTTGGTCTAGCAGTGGGAGGAAGACCTTCATCGAGACGTCACACAAGCACATGTCAAGTCACCTCCAAAGTGTTACAATAGGGAGAGGGGAATGGGGAGCTCCAGAGCCTGGATCCAGGAGACCGATGTAAACGGGGAAGTCCTGAGGGCTCCATGCAGGGGTGACACTTGCACCGAGATCCAAAGGATGTGGAGGAGGAAACTAGGCCAGGTTGGGAGGGAAGAGCATGGCAGGAAGAGGGAACAGCACGTGCCAGGGCCTGTGGGTGGAGCAACACTGCCAGTACAGGCCTGAAGGAGGGCCAGCACGATGGGGCGGAGTCCGGGAGCACGATGAGAAACCAACAGAGAGGTTGGCAGGGTTGGACCCGGAGGCCTCATAGGCCACAGTTGGGGCATTTGGTGTTTGCTCTGAGAGCAACGGGGGACCAGTGGAGGGTTGAAGGCTGGGGAGTGTAGCATGATCAGATTGATTTTTTGGATTGATCTGAGAAATATTCAATCGGTTGCCTAATACAGAAGGGATTGTGGGGATGTCAGAGTAGAGGTGGCGTGTATCGGCCTTGGACTCTGCTCTGGCCCTCCTTGGCCTGTGCCTCTCCCAATGGGGGGAAGAGTGTGGGCCAAGGGCACTTGTGGCCTGGGGGCCTCTACCCACAACCCTCCTCCACAGGAACCTGATATGGGCACCCCTGGGCCTGAGGGTAGTAAAGGTGCAGTCATTTGCAAGGGTATGGCTGCAGGGGTGGTAAGAGAAGGAGGGCAGGGACTGAGAGCCTCCCTTCATACACTTGGCAGGGCCGGGCCTGTATGGCACCATTCAGGACAGAAGTGCAGGGACTCAAGAGGTGTTCATGTAAAATCTCTGGGAGTTTGTAAAAGATAGGACAGAGGGACAGGGCTGAGGGACCCCAAGGAGAGGGCCTGGCTTGGGCAAAGGATAGAGTCTGAGCTGGGCTTGCATATGTTGAGGCTGAGGGTCTCCGAGGACATTAAAGGATGTCAGATAAGCAATTCATTCGCCCCCTCTTTCTCTCTCTCGATCTTTCTCTACACACATACACACACACACACAAACACGCTTTATATATTTGAAACCGGGTTTCCTGGGATAACGTGTTGAAAGGCCCTGAACCCAAGAAGCTTTGCCCTCACCTAAAGTCTTGTCCTATTAATCTGCCCATAGTCGTTGACACCCTAGTGTCAATTAGTGGCTCGGAACCCTTCAGTTTTGTTCCTGCCTCAAAGCAGTGTCTATCTGGAGTAATCTAGGAGTGTGGGGCCCTGCCAGCCCTCTGTCCCTGGGGAGGCCCTCAGGAAGGGCTGAGGACCAGCCCGACTTGCCCTGCCATCCCATCCTGCATGGGCAGGGGCCGTGGCTGTGGTTATGCTCTCAGGCCTGTCGGTCTGACCCCACCTCAGCTGCCCAGGGTCTCCTCCAGGCTTCCGGCCCTGGCCCCTGTTCCTGCTTCGCAGCGTAGGGCCCCCGGGGCTCCGCATCGGTCAGCAGTTTGCTCCTAGTGCTCTCAGTTGAGCAGCAGGTATCTGTTCCCAAACTGTTCTAGGCAGGGGAGGGAGCCACCTACCACAGCTGCATGTGGCCCTGAGCTGGGGCCTGGGGCTTCTTTTGCTACCTAGCCCCTCCCCAGGCAAGGAGGGAGGCAGCGATACCCTGGCACTTCATGGTGCCTGGCCCTACTTGGACATCTGTGCCCTCAAGTGAGGCCACCAGGCAGGGCTTGATCCAGCTGGTACCATAGCCCAGCAGTTGAGCTGCCGCTCCCTCTTCCCACTCCCTGATCAAACAGCCACTTGTGGGTAGGGCCTGAGCTCCTCCAGCTCCCCCAGGGCAGGGAGCTGGCAGGGTCGATGCAACCCAGCTGGCCACGGTTCTCCTGGAGGCTGAGTGGGGGCTGCCGGCTCACCTTGGCTGCCCCCCTTCTTCCCAGAGGGATTTGGACCTGGAACTAGTGGAGGAAACCACAGAAAGGGGAGAAAGATGGACCCCGCCTTTCCCCGTCAAGAGGTCTGAGAGATAGAGTTGCCTCCTGGGTGTACCCTGAGGTCTTCCTGGTCAGAGGGCCTTGGGCTTTCCAGTCAAGAAGGAATCTTAGAATCGGGAAACGTGAGGCTCAGAGAGGTTGTGACTGGCTTAACGTCATCTAGCAGCCAAGGTGGCCTCAAACTCAGATCGTTCAGCCCCTGCCCGATACCCTGTCCGGGACTCTCTTCCTGTCTTGTTTTCAAGTCCCTAATTTATTCATTTTGTCAACAAATATTTACTGCATGGTTCCCATGTGCTCATTCTAGTGCTGGGTGCTTTTTCACAGAGAAGGCCTGGGTTCCCAAGGAAGCATGCCTCTGGCGAGACAGACAACAGATAGGGAACGGAAAACAGTTAAGGGGAGCCCAGTGCCGCGTGCCCCGTAGCTGCTCAGTAAACGTGTATCTGTAAGTGTTCTGAAGAACACTTACTTGCAGTGGCAGGACGAACCCCTGTAGAAGCCACAGCAGGGACCAAGAAAATAGAGCAAGGCCTCATGATGGAGTGTGGAAAGGTTTTATAGACAATGTTTGTTTTCTCTGAAAACCCTACCCCCCACTGTGATGATATTAGGGGGTAGGGGATTTGGGAGCTAATTATGTCTTGAGGGTGGGGTCCTCCTGAATGGGATTAGTGCCCTTATAAAGAGACTCCAGAGAGCTCTCTAGTCTTCTTTCCGCTATGTGAGGATACGAGAAGTTGGCAGTCTGAAAGCTGGAAAATGCCTTCACCAAGGAGCTGACCATTCTAGCACCCTGACCGCAGCCTTCAGACCTCCAGAGCCGTAAGAAAGGAATCTCTGTTGTTTATAAGCAACCCGGCCTCTGGCAATTTGTTACAGCAGCCCAGGCTAGTACAGAGGGCTACGGGTGGTAGAAGAAGTGTTCTTAGAAGAGGAGACATTTGAGGAACAACAAGATGGAGTCAAACATGTGAGGATCTGGGACAAAAGGGTTCTGCAAAAGGTCACAGCAAGTGCAAAAGCCCTGAGGTTGGAATTAGGTCACTGTGTCAGGGGTGCGGAGATGAGTTCAGAGGGGCGGTGGAGGCCAGATCAGGCAGGTTTTGGTAATGAGATCGCAGGATGATCTCCAAGGAGGCTCTTTGAGTCCTTGGCTCCAGGCAGACCCCCCCAAATCGACGAGGCTCTTGGCTGCCTGCACAGTCCAGGGCGGCTTCTTTCCTGTCTTGTCCCTTGGAGAGGAGGGAGACAGCCTGGCATGTGGTGGTGGGGTGGGGTGGGGTGCTGGGAATGTGGGGCCTGGAGTTCTGGTCTGAATGGTTATGTGACCTTAAGCCGGTCTCTTCTCCTCACTTGACCTCAATCTTATAAGCTGTGAAGTACAAGAATTAGACCATTGAGCTCTCATTGGCACATGGAGGAGAGGGGAGAGGAGGGAAGGAAACCAAACAAAGTTCAAAGTGGCTAAATGGGTGTTTTGCTTGGCTTGCCCTGGAGGCATCTGAAGCCACCCAGGAGGTCACCCTGATGAGGAAGTCTGGGCCAGTTTGTGATGGCATCCCTGTCCTCAGTCTTCACAGTCAGAGGAAGACCCTTGCACTACAGGCTGATGGACAGCAGAGGGCGCCAACTGAATGGCCTGGGATCTTGGGAAAAAGGAAGTAGTCAGTTTGGGGTCCGTACATGATGATTGGTGGATACCTATGATTTCATTCTCATAGTAACTGGGGACAACTGGTATGTGTTCATGTGGATTCATTTGACAAAGATTCACTGTGACCATTCTATGCTGACCACTGTCCTAGGTCTCAGGAAAAGACAGAATGATGTAGCTTGGGAATGGAAATTAGCTTTCATTGTAAAAGTTGGTTTGCTTTGATGGGAGCACCATGCTTGGCACTTGGAGTGTGGCATTAAGACAAACTCTGAGGCTGCATCCTGACTCAGGGAGGCGGAGGGATGTGACTGACTAACAATGTCAGGACGAGACTGGGCAGCGGCACCATGAGTGTCAGGCATTTGCTCTTTCTTCTCTGATGCAACTTCATCATCGGACAATTGGATAAATGGAGATTTGATTCACAGATGCTAAGTTTATTTGTACAAGGTCACGCAGTTGGTAAATGGCAGAGTTAGAACAATGTACATTGTGTGGCACTAGCCATGTCTCTGGGCTTGAAGAAATTACACCTCCAGGCCTCCATGGACTCCCTGGACATTGGTGCCATGACCACCCATCCTGGTAACCAGAGTGCTCAATGGTGGGGGCAGTCACCCGCCATATTGCCAACTGGCGTAATGCTATATTATTGGGTGTTTAGAGGGCCAGGCTGGCGGCTCATTGGGGCAGGACGAACCACTGCAGAACCCACAGCAGGGACCAAGTGCGGCCGAGCAGTGGTAAGGCTCAGGCTTGACTCAGGCCACTGGCCGCATGGAGGGTGTGGTGCTGGACCCTGGGCGGTGGGACAAGCATGGGGAAAGTATAATACGAACACAAGGCAGAAGGAAGAAACGCTAAGCACAGGCACCAGCAGCAGTGAGAGGCGGAAGGGACAGTCGGTCGTCTCTGGGGGGCTTGGAGAGGCCTCAGAGGAGATGCTTAAATGTTAAGTGTCGAAATGAGTCATATTTATTGCTGACAACTTGGAAGATATAATAAAACATAAAAAATAAAATTGCAAAAAACCTGTCGTCAATCTCTATACAGAAATAATTGCTATCAATATTTTAATCATGCATTTACATATAACTAAAACATTGTGCTATATGTATTTCTGAATTTTCTTTTTTATTACTCTGTGCCAGGGTTCTTAACGTGAGATCCTTGATGAGCAGCATCGACCATTACCTGGGGACTCGTTAGAATTGCAAATCCTGGTCCCCTCTCCTTCCCCAAGACCTACTGAGTCAGACTCTGGGGGTGGGGCCCAGCAGTCCGTTTTAACATGCCGGCCAGGGGGTTCTATGCTCCCTGAAGTTTGAGAACCACCGACTTTATGTATTATAAATGACTTTCCATTGCCTTGAAATACGTCCTATGGTCTCAATGTTGGAGTGACCTTCCATTGCACGGACTTACTTTGTCCTCTAAGGCAATGCTGTGGTGACCACCTCATGAGCACATACATCCAGGTGCACGCAAGGGCTTGTTTGGGGCGGTGCCCTTTGGGCCGGGCCAGTCACAGGAGGTGGGAGGCCCCCACAGGCGGGAGGGGACGGAGTGGAGGATGCCGGGACTGGAGGCTGTCTTTGGTCTGGGACTGCGTGCAGACAGAATGGGCCAGGGATCTCCCCCTTCTCTTCACACCCTCCCTGAAGTGGCCCTGGCAGAGCAGGAAACAAGTGGTGAACGTGTCCACATGTTGGAAGGGACTTGGCAAAAAGAGTCCAGATCTCCTAGGGCCAGCGGACCGTACCACAAAGCAGAGGGAAGCCAAGCTCTGCCAGGATAGACCGAGGAGTCCCTGTCCTCTTTCCATGGGAAGAGCCCCAGCCCGGTGTCAGGTGAGGCTCCCGGTGAGGGATGGGGCGGGGGTGTGGGCTCTCTGGTGAGCCTGTGGGGGCTGGGGCAGGCGGAGGCTGCAGGGAGAACTTTCTTCAGGCCTGTTCTGGGCTGAGGTGTCAGCAGAAACCTTAGAAGAAGAAGGAAGTTTGGCTGCTGTCTACACACTGTTGGGGCTTAACCCAAACCACACTGGTTTTCTCTACATGGCTTCTTGGCAACTTAGAGACCAAATATGGTTAAAAAGAAATGACAGCTCAAGATAGGTGAGGACACCACAAGACAATACTAGGGTGCTCTGCATGAATTCAGATCTTTCAGCCCCACAAGAACCTCCAGTGACCCCATAACGGCCGTTGTCACCCCTGAAGAATGATAATCAGAGGCACTGGAAGGTTGGCAGGGAGGTGGGGCCTTGGTATCCTTTTCAAAAAAGAGGAATAGGCAGATTCTGGGAATTCTTTGACCAACAAGGAGACCCTGCCATGCGCTGCTGTAACGTTCTAGAACAGACCCGCAAACAGTCGCCCAAAGCGACAACAGCTGAGAGCAAAGTCTTACTGCACTGCACTCGATTCTCCTTCTGGTCTGACAGGCAGGCTAGGTGTTAGCGAGGCCACGTGGAGTGTGACTAAATAACCACCCTGGAGACTACCCTCGGGGCTGCGCCCCAGCCTCCCCGTGAGCCTCCCCTGCGCGCATCCCGAAGCTCTCGGTGCGCCCCGTTTGCGTCGGTACCTGGACCTGCCCTTCTCTCCCTCTCCTATTTCGGTGACTCGGGGCCTCCATCCCTGTTGCTCCTTCCGCCCGGATTGGCGGTCCCCTCGCTCGTTTCCTGATCAGCGCCTCCTCATTCCTCTGCGCTCAGTTTAAACATCATGTCGGCAGGGAGGCCTTGCCTCTGCTTGCACGTTGTCGCCCCACCGTGTTCAGCGCCCTGGCGAGGCTGTTCCGTGACCACGCCGACTGTAAGCTCGGGTGCCCGTTTCGTATGTCGCTGTGTGCGGAGAGCGTGCAGTAGGGGCTGATGAATATCTGTGGAGGAATAAAAGGAAGTCTTTAGAGATTATCTCGGCCCGGGCGCTGAGAAGGGGGTGAAGGACCTGGGAATAGTTAACTTTGAAAAGAGAGGGTTCAGAGGAAGGCTGTCATTTCGAAGACAGGCTCTATAGTCATAGGCGTTGTTACAAAGGGCAGAGCCGAGACCCACAGGTAGGAAGGAGTCAGAGGAAGCAGGTGTTTGTGTTTTCTAAACGAAACTCTTTTGTGCCAGAGATGCCAGTAAAAGGGATGGTGGGGGCATCGTGCTTCTGGGATTTCATGCCTGTCTCCTGCATTGGTGGCCACCCATCTGCCTCTGGGGCAGGTGGGCCAGTCTGGAGCGCCAAGGAGGCCCCGCCTCCTGCGGACACTGGTCCCCCTGGCCCCTCTGTGCTGGCGCTCAGGAGTGCGGCCGCAGAGGCTTTGTTTGTGGATGTGCACACGGGCTGCCTGGCTGTGTGAATCTGGTGTGCCCAGCTGCACGTGGACCTGTTCCTGATGGAGGGCAGGTACGTGGGAAGCTGGATCTGGCTCAGGAAATACACACGAGTGGTGGGCCACCTCTGACTGGAGCAGACAAGGGTTCTGCCACTCGGGCGTTTACCACCTGTGGTCACTCATGCTAAAAGCTTTGGGGCTAATTCTGCACACGCCACCCCACCACGGGCAGCGTCAGCCGGAAGATCCGCGGGCTAAAGGGCGGGGGTTCTGTTTGTGTCTGAGCAACGCTGGGCAACCACTTAACTGCTCTGGGCCTCAGTTTCCTCACCCATGCAGCATGGAGCAGGGGCAGCTGACAGCTGAGGTCGCTTTCAGGGCTGACGTTCTGGGATTCTATCTGGCTTCTGGTGGGCTGCACTAATAGCTGGAGCTCCAGGGAAATGTGGGAGTGCTCTTGAGCGGAATCGCAGTCACCCGGGGGGACAGACCCTGATATGGGAGCTAGGGGAGGGGCAGGACCCAGCTGTGACAGCAGTCAAACCTTTTAATCACGGCTCTTTGGGGTGGCGTGGGGTGGGGGTGGGGCACAGCTCTGTGGGTGAATTCAGGCAATTGTGAACCCTGGCTCTCTGAATCCAAATTTAAAGGATCCAAATTTCAGAGCTCAGGTTAGGGTGCAGATCAGAACCCTACTCATAAGCAGCGACTGTGAGCAAGTCACTCCCCATCTCTGAGGCTTACCTTCAAAGAAGAGCTGACCTTGGAGGTCTCTGAAGGTCTCTCCAAACCGTGCCACCCATGCGCCCCCCTGCACGTGACACTGACACGGACGAAACAACCACAGTAGCTGTCACAGCTGCCATCTTCTGAGAAGGTGGGAGGTGCCAGCCACCCAGCACCTGCCTGGCCTCAGGAGGAGCCTGAGGCTCAGAGAGGTGAAGTCACTTGTCAAGGTTGCATAATGAGCTGGAGGCAGAGCTAGGGCTTGAGCCCTGGTCTCTTGTCCCCGGAAGTCAGTGCTCTTTATCACTCAGCTGTCCCTTGCCTTGTGCTGTCGCAATGTCCTCCCACCATTTGAGTGCTCTTTTTCTCTCCTCACCCACTCTGCCTCCTCCATCCTGCCTCTGTCCTCCCCACTGGGTCTCCCCCAGTTCTCGGGACCCAGCCAGACCAGTGTCTCTGACGTCCACTCAGCTGGAAAGATACTCTGTCCCCCAGTGCTGGCTCTGCCTGCCCAGTGGCAGCCCTAGCCGTTGCGGGGCCTCTCTGGCTGGCGACCAGCTGCTGCAGAGAAACCCTGAGCTCGATTTTTCTGACCACCCGATGGCCACCGTTACCCCCACTTAATAAATTACACAGGAGCAATGGGTGGTCGACGGCAGAGGCCTGCATGGGCTGAGTTGGAAATTAAAAGCAGTGGCTGAGAGTGGGTTTGAATGCAGCAACAGGAACCATGAATATTTTACAAGAAACCGGAATTATTAATGTTTCAATAAAAAACAAAACCCCAATGTCCATGCAAAGATTACATGTGACTTAAAGCCTTCAGAAAACCGCCGTGGTCCTCCTTCACTCTCTCGTAAACCACTCAGCATGGTTTCGCTTAAACCGTTCCCATCTCACCGACCCTCAGCCCACCCGCTCCAAATGGGGTGGGGAGGGCTGCATCCGCCCCGATAATTAGCACGGCCCCCACCTTCCTTCGGAGCTACGGACGACCAGAGAAATATTTCTGGAAGACTATTTACGAACTTCCCCATAGTCATCAATCATAAGGTTAAGAAGGAATGGAGCAAGATTTCTTACCTCAAGGAGCCTCTAATGCAAAAAAGCTATTTACTGGGCACGGACGGGGGCTGAGATTTCTGATGCCATTACTATAGAATACATAATAGCATCAATAATTAAGTATAAATTGGATTTAATATTTTATGCTGGCGACATGTAATTTACACTCTACCCGAGAAATCAAAGGTCATGTCTGAAATAAATGAGCGTGGGGTCAAGCCTGCAGTGGAATTAGCACACTTCCCCCCTCCTGGCAGCTGCAGCCCAGGACAAGAGCAGGGGAGGCTGGGCCGTGGGGAGCGCGGGCGGCGTTGGGGCCTGGGAGCCGCAGGGAGCCTCTGGTCTCCGGAGTGCGCTATGGAAGCGGGGCCTCAGGCCTCCCCGGGGTGAGCGGCTGCTTCTGGAGGCCCTGGGGGGCAGGCCTTGGAGTGCTGCTGTTGGCGAGGTCAAACCCAGAGACAAGTCCGCCCCTGGGACAGGAGGGCAAGGCAGGGCTGTAGCACTGAAGAGCTCGCAGTGTCCTGAGGGGAAACTGAGGCCTGGAGAGGGGAAAGGACTTCCCCAGAGTCACACTGAATAGGAGGACCCAGGGCTCCTGGCTGCCCATCTTTTTCAGGACTGCTCTGACATGTGTGTGACAGAGTCATCGCGTCTAACCTCTGCCTGTGTCCCAGAAACACAACAAGGCTGGTTGCCTGATGGAGAGACCATCCGTGGTCTGGGCTGGTGCCTGGCTCTGTCCTGGGTGGTCCTCAGACCTTCTGCCCATGGCTGGGGAATGGGTTCTGGCTGGTGTTGTGGTAAAGCGTAGCGGGGGGCGGATAAGCGAGGATGTCCCCTGCAAGGGTGGCTAAAGATCTGGGCCACTGTTTGGCACTGATGAGCTGAGCCTGTGTGTTCACTAAACCCTCCCACAGCCCCCTACTGCCTCCAGGGGGAAACCAGCGTCTTCTTTCCTTCTGAAGCCCTTCGCCATCCAGCACCTGCTGACCTCTTCCTCCCCATCTCCTGCCTCGCTCCCTCTCGCTCGCTTGCCAAGCCCCTCTCTCTCCGGGCCGTTGCCTGGGCTGTTCCCTCTGCCTGGGACAGCCCTTCCTAAACACCTGCATGGCACCTCCTCACTTCATTCAGGTCTCTGCCCAAGCAACCACTGCCCATCTGTGGCCCAGGACGTTTGTGCATCTACACCACACATCGTGTGGCATGACGGCGGGCTTCCTGGCACGGGAAGCAGATGGGCACAGGGGTGCTCTGGCTCATGCCCTGAACTCTAGGCTCCAGATTTTTCTAGAAGCTGTTAAGGCTGTTTTAGGAAGTGCTCCCAGCCAAGAGGCAAGGGTTGGGACCAGGAGGCAGAACCCTTCCTCCCCTGCCCCGACGTTAAGGGCACAGGTTGGGAGGGGAGTTGGGAGGGGTCCCAGGGAGGGGCTCTGTTTCCTCGTCTGTGCTCTGGTAGACTGGCCTGGACAGGCCATGCTATGGGTGCTCGTGTCCTCCCCAAATTCAGGTGTGATCCTAACTCTCAGAGATGACAGTATCAGGAGACGGGGCTTCGGGAGGTGCTGAAATATGAGCGACTTCCACCACGTGAAGGCACAATGAGAAGGTGCCACCTGTGAACCGGGAAGCGGACTCTCACCAGATGTGGCCATGTGGTGCTTTCATCTTGGACTTTCCCGCCTCCAGAACCATGAGAAATAAATTTCTCTTATTTCTAAGCCACCCAGTCTGAGGCACGTTGTTACAGCAGCTCGAAAGAACTGAGACAGACCCCAGAGCCTTTCCAGCTTGGAAGTGTTTACTTGTCTGTGGCCGAGGGAGGCAGGTGGGTCCTGGAACAACTGGTGTTGGTTGTGGGCCAGAGGCTACTTTGGAATTTTTTAAGTATTACCTCATTTAATCCCCATGAGGCAGGTACTGTTATTCTCCCCTTTTACAGGCAAGGAAACTGAGGCACAGAGAGACTAGAGGTTTGCCCATGCTCACAGCAGCTAGTCTGCAGTAGAGTTTAGACTCCAAGCTTTGTCTGTGAATGTCAGCCCGCGTTAGAGATGGGGACAGGTGTTTGGTTTGAGTCCTTGGTAAGCAGCATCTCATATGGAGGGACAGGGGAGGGCCCCTTTAAATGCTGAGGGAGCCACGAGTAAGGGGAGCAGTACACTTCAGCACACTCCCCTCTCCTGGGACGTGAGCCCCACAGAGGGCCAGGGTGGCATCTTTCTCACTGGCCCTTCGTCCTACCCACCCACAAATCTAGACTAGGCTGAGAACTGGCCACCTTCTCTCTCCGGGCCCCAGAGGCTTCACTGGAGGAGGCAAGGACGCGCTCTGAGCTCTGTCGGCCTTGCAGCTCTGTCGGCCTGGGATGCTGTGAGTCTGTCCCTGTGATCTCTTCCCTCTCCTGCCTCCCTCTGGCTCCTGCTGGGAACTCTCATTGGTTGAACCCAACAGGAAGCCACAGGACTCAGGGACATGTTGATGTCGTCCGTGCAGGGCAGCCTTGAGGGCCAGGAGCAGGGCGGAGAAGGCAGAGACTGGACCTGGAGGGGCGACCAGAGTGGACGGCAAAGCCTGGTGGTAAACGTTTGGTTAAGGCAATTAACCAGGAGGAAGGGAAGGGACTTAGTCCTCCAGGATCGTCCAAGCCTTTGGCAGAGACGCCTCAGCCAGGCTGGGACTGCTGCCTGGGGGGGCTCCAACCTGAGGGGGTAGGGATGGTCTGGTCAGGGGACGCAGAGGTGGAGTTTGCTAGCCGTGGTGTCTGATCTGTCTGGAGTCCAGACGACTGGCCAGGTCTTGAAGAAATTATTTGGCTGGCCTAGGTGACTAAACTTCCTCCTTTTAAAACAGATGCCAGCATTTCTTCCCTTCGATCATCATCAAAGCACAGCACCTGTGTTTTCTCTATTCCTCCCAACAACACCGCGTCTGTGTCCCCTGTCAGAGAACAGGAATCTGAGGCTCAGAGAGGCGGAGAAAGCTGCCCGAAGAGACGCAGCTCGTGAGTCATAGTGAGGACGGGGCCTCGGCTTCGGTGCTCTCCATGGGCCACTCTGTTCCCCTCCTCAGCGCTCCCAGGAGAGAGAGAGGAGGCAGCCTAGGGAGGGAATGCCAGTGAGACCAGCCTCAAACCCTGGACCCCCTTACACGGGCTGTGCAACCTTCGGCGAGTCCCTCAACCTCTCTGAGCTTTTGATTCCTCATCTGTAAAATAGGGCTTGAGATATCTAACTGGCAGCAGTGTTTTGCAACACTGCCACAGCAGTGGCAAGAACGTACGCCGCACACTGGCATGTGGTAGACACTCAGTGGACGTGGACTTTGTAATGTCTGAGCCGCTTGGTATGGGCCATCGTCCTATGACAGAGGCCCGGTTTAGCAGAGGACCAAAGAGAGAGAGGGACACGCCAGGGTGTGACAGACCCTCCTCATCCCTGCAAATGTGGTTTGAAGGAAGTTCCTTGCCACATGTTCTGGTTATCTGTTACTGCATAAAATAGCATCCCCAACTCAGTGACTTCAGACAATGACATTTTAAAAATGATCTTTCTGTTCTGAGAGTTGACTGGGCCCAGCTCAGGCGGTCCTTCTCACATTTCTCCTGCAGTTGCAGTCAGGTATGGCTGGGGCGAGAGCCATGAAAGGCTTCCTCAGTGTCAGGTCTGATGGCTGATGCTGGCATCCTCTGGGACCTCAGCTGAGCCCATCGGTTGGACCACCCCCGTGTGCTCTCTCCACTTGGCCTGCCCTTCCTCGGCGTGTGGTGTCTGGGTTCCAGGAGGGAGCGTTTCAAGGGGGCAAGTGGAAGCTGTGTTGCTCTTTATGACCTAGCCTCCAAAGTCACATAGCGTCACTTCCGCTGTCCTCTCAGCCCTCACTCTCTCCTCCCCCCTCCCCCGATCAAGGGAGGGAGCATAGAGGGTCATGGTCACAGTGTTGGAAGAACATGTGGGATGGAAACTGTGGTGGCCATGTTTGGAAAATACGATCTGTCACACTGCATGAGTTCTGTGGCCCAGGAAAGTTCACATAAAAGGAGCTTTGATGTCCCATTTGCTTTCTTCTCTCACATCTGGGAGATCCATGTTTACCAAATTGCTTTTCTTCATCGAGGACTGCAGCGACTGGCGCTCCAGATTGGCCTGCGGCGCAGTGATCATTGTTGTGAAGAATGGGGGTAAACTGAGACCCCAGCACCTTGCAGAGGCTAGGCATGGAGAAGGTGTTTAGTGAGCCTTGGCTGGTGGGATCTCAGAGCACTTTACGCAAATGGCCCAACGTTCCTGGGCGGGCAGAGAAGATCTGTGTTCATGCAGAGGGGTCTCTAGGGCTCAGCTCTGCAGCTACCAGCTCAGAGAGGCCAAAGGTCTTCCCTGGGCCACACAGCAGGCCATGAGGAAAAGCAAAAGTGGAATTCAGGCTTGGGGCTCTGCCAGGACATCAGGTAACCCATGAATCTGCAGAAGAATTCTCCAGGGAGCACTGGTTGAAGTGACTGAGCTGCTGCGAAGTAGCTCTGAAGGAGCCACGAGACCTTCCCTCCATGGCTAAATTCCTTTTCTATGAGAGTAGGGGTAGGGGGGAGGAATGGAGGGTGCCCCACATACTCTCTTACCATGTGACATCAGCCTTCCTTCCATTGAGAGGCGGGTCTAGGCTCCCTCCCTTGATTCTGGTTGGACCTGTAACTCTGACCCTTTCAGATTCACCTGTAAATGAAGGCCAGAGTGCCCCTTACACTCTTCACAGACTGTGACCAGCCTCCTGATTGGCGCCTCCTTCCCTGCTGCCTGTTGAGTGGCAATGAGAATCCCTGGGGCCTCGGGCCTTGGGGAGTGAAGAGACAGGCCCCAGGCCTGGTCTCGGGCAGCTCCTCCCCCAGCCCAGGCTGCAAGCTAATGTCGCCTTAATGCTGTGGTCAGGCGGCCACGTGGCTGGGCTCCCTGGGCGGGCACGGCTACATAATGGACGGCCTAGACCTGCCCGCTGACGGCCCCATTAAATGTGGTCGATTTTTTTTTTTTTCCTGGTTCCTGGTGTTTTAAGCTGAGTGTCTCTGGGCAGGCATTCAAAGCCTGTTCCAGAGCTAATCTCAGAGGCAGGGACAGAGCAGGCCCAGCTGCATTAAACGGCTAAATCTGGCGCAGGGTGGGCGGAGCTCATTCGAGGAAAGAATAGCATCTCTGTGGTCTTGGACAGCAGCGGTCATCAGGGCTGGCTGCTCTCCCTGTCCTTCAGGCTGTCAGCGGGGCTCGCCGGGCTGTAGTTTGGGCGCTGGAGAGTGGTCCCAGGTGAAGACGTTGAGTTTGGGGGCTCCGTGCCTTTGCTGTGTGTCATCTTGGCAGTCGCCGACCCTCCCTGTGCATTGGTTTTCATGCTAGGATTCGCTGTTCTGTGGGCCCCTCTATGGGATGGGACTCAAGAGGTTCGGGGAGCTGGACAGCCTCTGGATATCAGGATATTGGGGTTGGAAGGAGCTTGAAAGCTTGAGCAGAAAGTACGTACCAGCCAGCAGGGCATGGGCACCAAAGGCTGGCAGGTCTAGGGAGGCAGTGGTCATAAAAGGTCTGAGAGGAGGACCAGGCTGGCCCAGTGGTGGGGAGCTGGTGGCAGGAGAGACTCAGGCGTTGGGGCTAAGTGCCCTCCGGCATTGTGTGAATCTAACCCCCTTCTCTCTCTGGGGTTGGGACCCCAGAGCCGGATGGATAGGCTGGAAGCTCAGCTGAGCTGGTAGGTGGGGGGAGGAGAGGGGCAAAGATCAGGACGGGGTGGGAAACACCTACTGCTGAGCCCTGGGTGGGGGAGCTGGGTCACTGTATTCGCCCGCCCCAGGCCGGAGCCCCGAGAGGAGGTGACCTTGCTGAGCAGCCACGGGGTCCCGGCTGGGGCCAGCGCACAGGGTCTGAGAGCAAGGCAGGCCTAATGGCAGTTCATGTCGTACAAGAGCCAAGAAAAGCCCTTGGAGCTTGAGTTTAGTCCCTCATTGATGGGGAAACTGAGGATCATAGAGGGAGAAGGACCTGCTGAAAGTCACCGTGTGGCAGAGCTGGGACTGTATCTGGGTCTTTGGTTCCTGGTGAAATCCGTTCTCTACTAGACAGAGAGCTGCTGGGTAAGGAGGCTGCCTCGGGGGTCTCCACGCTCCCCCAACACCCTGCGTGCGCTTGGCCTGTAGCCTCCGCCCGTCAGAGGTTCTACCACTCCCAGTCCCTGAGTGAGGGACACCTTCATCCCTCGAGGTGGGGCAGGACTGTCCAGAGCCATGGAAATGACCAGGAGTTGGTGATCTAATTTCTAATCCCATCCTGGCCACTAGCTGGCTGGGTGGCCTTGGTCATTTGCTCTCTCTGGGTCTCAGTGTTGGCATGTGTGAAATGGGAGCGATCCTTCCGGATGGGATTTAGGCTCTTTGCAGTGCTTCAGGGCTCGTGTTTGGGACCCTCCAGCCAGCACCCTGCCTGCCCCTCATTCCTGCCTGGCCTCACCACATGCATTCTCTAGTCCCCTCCTCTTGAATTCACCGTGAATCCTTACTCTCACCTGCCGCTGAACTGCGCCCTCCAAGCCATTGTTGAATACATACTGCACACTGCCGTTTGCTGGGCAGTTGCCATCCGGGAACTGACAATTCCGTTCGGGAGACTGAGGAGGCAGACGTGTGCCCAATACAGTGAGGGGTTGTATGACTTCCCTGTTGCCGCTGTCACAAATGACTATTATCTTACTGGCTTTAAACAACATAAATTTATTGTTTTATAATTCTGTAGGTCAGAAGCCTCCCGGAGCTAAGATCCAGGTGTCGGTCCATCTGTGTTCCCTCTGGAGGCTCTAGGGAAGAATCTGTTTCCTTGCTTCTTCCAGCTTCTAGGGCCCACCCATATGCCTTGGCTCATGACCTCCTTCTTCATACTCAAAGCTGTCAGCCTAGCGTCTGTTAATTTCTCTTTCTGAGTCTGACACCCTTGCCTCCCTCATCCAGATGTGCCCAAAGAAACCACAAGGGGCAATCCAGTCTTTTGACACATCAAATCCTTAACTTGAGCGTACAGGCTAAGTCCCTTTTGTACATCACAGATTTGGGGGATTAACACGTGAGCATCTTTAGGAGCCGTTATTCTGCCAACTGCAGGTATCAAGACAACCCCTGCTGCCAAGTGATCTGGTGGCACAGAAGTCAGGCTCAGGCCTTCCTTGGATCAGTCTTGGGTTCTAGTCCCAGTTCTTTTGGCTGTGAGCTGCACAGCCGTGGAAGGCAAACCTGCCAACTTCTCTGAGCCTCAGCTTCTTCATCCGTAAGTAAAGAATTTTAATACCCAACTCATAGCTTTGCAGTGAACATTCAAGATACTTTGGGTAGGGTGCAGACATAGTGCCCAAGCTAGAGCCGCCATTCAGTAAATGATGGCATCTGTTTTAATTTATAGATGCCCTGTAGCATGCCTTCTGGTTCTGGGCAGACTGCAATGGTTGGGCAAGGACAGGGAGTAGATGAGGCATGGGTTCCACCCTGCCCACCCTGCAATGCCATCCTGGGACTGAGAGCCTGGGGTAGGAAGGGCACATGCACTGAGCTGCCTGGGCCAGGCCCAGCCCCTCCTGTCTTGATCTAATTCATTTATTCATGCCACTATAATTTGTTGAACTCCTACTAAGACAGAGGGACAGTGGTGAATAGGATAGATACATGCACATTCCTGTGTGTGGGGGTGGGTGGGTACAAAACACTCAATTAACAATAAAGCTATACTTACACAGAATAATGCCAGTTTGTTAAGTGTTAGAAAGGATGTAAATGGTAGTGTGAGAGAGAGTAGTAGAGTGGTCAAGGAAGTCTCTCTGCTATGACATTTAAGATGTGTACTAAAAGTGGGGAAAACCAGGACTGGGAAGAGTTGGGTTAAAGCATTGATCTAGGCCTTGGGAACAGCACGCACAAAGGTCCTGTGGTAGGAAAGAGCTTGCACATTCAGAGGCTGGTATGGATGGAGTGAGTGTCCAAGCAGAAGAGTCACTAAGGATGAAGTGGGAGGGAAGCAGGGCCAGGCGTGGCATGAATTTGGATTTTTTTAAAGGAGGGTTTAAAAGCAGGGGAAGCATGGAGGATTTGAAGCAGGGGTATCTGGTAATTTAATTTATGTTTTTAAAGCTCACTCTATGTGCTTAACTAAAAATCAGTTGGCGTGAGGGAGAGATTAGGCTGTGGTGATGAATTGTATTATTGTCCTTAATTATTTACTTCTCTCTGTGGGAGGATCATTCATTCCTACCTCACTGACTTCAGATTTATTATATGACTTGCTTTGGCCAATAAAATGTAAGTAGAAGTGACACATGCTATTTTGAGTCGGACACTTAAAAGAATTACATGGCTTGCCATGTCTCTTTTCCTTTCTCAGAAACAACTGTAATGTTCTAGAAGGAGGCTGCTCCATCTCCCCAGGTTACAGAGTGAAAATGCTGTGAATCAGAGCTACATCTGACCAGCAATGAAGGAGCAGTGTGGCCAAAAAACAACTCTTTGCTCCTGCAGGCCACGGAGTCACGGAACTCATTTGTCACTGGAGCACAGTCCGCCTGGCCCAATGATGTCTTGTGTGTAAAGGAAAGAACTGTTCTGGTTTTGTCTTTAAGGGGAAGAGCAGGAGGAAGACTCAGAGTAAAGTCTCGGGAGCAGTTGGAGACCCTGAAGCACCAAGATGAGCAACGGGAGCCCTGGAAGAGGAGCCACTGGTTCTGGCTTTGGTCTCAGCTGCCATCACGCACGTTCATCAAATACCTCTGAACACCTTCTACTGCCATCAAGGTGACAGAGGGCCACAGTCTTATGGGAAGCAAGTCCCCGAACAGGTGTGAGAAACCTTATGAAAGTAGAAATGAGGTCATATTCCTTACTGGGGCCCTCGAGGCCATGCTGACATTCGACCTCTTTGACCATAGCTTCCATCTTGACCCCTCCTCCCTCTGTGCTCTGGCAAGTTCTGCAGTGGTCCTGGTTTACTACACCGTCGGGGCCTTTGCACGTGCTCTTTTTGTTTTTTCCTACTATCTTGGGTTTGTCATCATTTCATCAAGGGAGCTTTCCTGACCCTCATGATAAAGTCAAGGCTGACCCATTAGATGCCCTTATGGCTCTTACGATTGTGCAGTGAGTAAAAACCTTCACCCACAAACTCACATGCGTAAGGAATGGAATATCTTTATTTCAATGTTTTATTGGTCTATTTGCCTTTCCTTGCATTAATACCACACTATCTTAATTACTTTACGTTATAAGGTCTTCATACTCAATGGTTTAAGTTCTTTAGCTTGGTTTTTCTTCAAGATTGTCTTGGTTATTCTTAACCATTGCATTTCCATTAAAAAAATTTAGAATTAACTTCTCAATTTCTATCAAAAAGCCTGTTAGGATTTGGATTTGGATCACATCGAATCCACAGATCAGTTTATGGAGAATAATTTTACAATATTGAGTCTCTAATCCATGAACATGGTATGCTCTTCTACTGATTTTAAGTCTTTGATTTCTTTGAATAGTGTTTTATAGTTTTCTGTGTACAGATCTTGTACATTTCATTTTAGATTTATTGTTAGTTATTTGATATTTTCTATTATATTATACACCTATAATATAATATATTATATTAAAATAAGTATATTTTATACTTCATTTTCTAATTATTATTGGTATAGGGAAATGCAATTGCCTGCTAAATTGACCAATTAATTTTCAATATTTGTAAACTATTTTAGATTTTCAGCAGGCACAACCACATTGTCTCTTGCTTCTGCCTTTATAATCTTTACGCCTTTTATTGTTTGTTATTTTAAATGTTATTGCTCTGGCTAGGATCTCCAGTACCATGCTGAGTAGAAGTGGCAATAGTGGACACAATCACCTCATTCGCATTCTCAGAGGGAGGTTCTCAATATTTTACTGTCGGGTATGATGTTTGCTGCAGTTTTATGTCAATATCTTGTATCAGGTTAAGGAAATTTCCTATTTTTTATATTTGCTAAGAGTTTTAAAATTGTGAATGGGTGTCGAATTATATCAAATGACTTTTATTTTTTGCATCTATTGAGATGAATGTGTGATTTTTATCCTTTATTTCCTTTATTCTATTAATATGGTCAATTGCAATAATTTATTTTTAAATGTTAAACCAAGCCTCTCATTCCTGGGAAGAAAAACCCAAATTTCACTGTGACTATAATAATCTATTTTCATGTGGACTTGGTCTGTTTGTATTTTGATACGGATTTTTGCATTTATCTCATTTAATTTTTATAAGAATTCTCCAAGGAAGATAACTATTATTATCTCTACTTTACAAATGAAGAACTGAGCCTTAGAAGGGTTAACTAATCATGAGAGAGATTGAACTATAATTTTCTTTTCTTGCAATATTTTTATATCAGAGTTATGCTGGTCTCAAAAATATCACTTAAAAATACATTCTTTGGAATGGCTTAAGATTGGTATCATTCCTTCCTTACATTTTTGGAAGAATTCACCAATGAAACCACCTGTGCCTAAAATTTTCATTGTGAGACTTTAAAAATGGGTATTTCCTTTAAAATATATAGCACTATCCAGATTTTATATTTCTTCCTCTGTCAATTTATTAGTTGAGTTGTTTGAGGAATTTGTCCAGTTCATCTAAATTACCCAATTTAATGAAGATGTTGTGTAACACTTTATACAATATCTTCTTATTAATTTTAAAAATCTTTAATATCTGTAAGTTCTCTAGTTATGCCTCCTTTTCTCATTTTAGGTTTTAGTTATTTATGCCTTTTCCTACACAAAAACCAGCTTCGGGAAGCTCGATAAAGCTGCCCAAGGCCCTAACAGCCCACGTGCCACCCGGACATTTTCACTCTGGTGTCTTGCTGCCTCCTTGGGTTCTCCCTGGCAGTGAGATCTATAGGTTTTTCAGATCCTAGGAAGCGGCGGGTGTTTTGTCCTCCTCTAACACTTGACCTTGGGGAAACCTACTGTGGGATCGACCTTTCTCACAGTTTCTACAGCACTTTTCATGATTTCCGACTCTCCCGATTCCCAGGTCCGCCCCACCACAGACGTGCAAATTTATGCTCACATCAGCCCAAAAACCTTAACATAATCTGAGGGATGGGGGAGTTTGCTCTCACTCCTTATATAATCTCCAAATTTTCTCCATGACCTCAGATTTTGACTCCCCTTTTTGTAATTCAAACGCCAGGAAAAGACTCCTGTTCTCTCTTTCTGCTGTCTCATTGCTTCCTTTGACTCGGCCAGCCCAGAGCCCCGAGAAGCGGGCTGAGTGGATAGAGGTGAGGCATGGGAAGGAGGCAGGTGGGCTTGAGTAGGTCATTTAATCCCTAAGGGCCTCAATTTCTGCAGTTGCGAAATGAAGGTAGTGAGCCCGTCCTGCCTTGCTTATAGTGTAATGAAAAAAGATCAACTAAATGCTCAAAAGCAAGGACACAACGAATATTTTATTGTGAACTATACCATGTACTCAAAAGAGTACATACACATACTGTTTAAGTAATAAGAATTATGATTAATACAATATACAGGGTCCGGCACAAACACTGCCTCTTTTTTATTACAGAATCATAAGCATGTGATTCTGTAACAAAACAATATCACACTCAAGCACACCATGTGACATTTTAGGTGAAATGTTCAAATTAAAACTATAAATGATCACACCCATATTATTATCCTACCAGCCATGCTCAAACAAGCCTTATTTCTGCCGGACCCTATATATTAATTATGAAACAGATGCCCGAGTCCATACCACCTAGTTCAAGAAATTATTTTACCTTTGAGACGCCTTGTGGATCTCAGTCCCCTGGTACCATTTTTCCAAAAGGAAATCCACATACTGAATTTTGTATCAATTATTCTCGTTCGGCTTACAGTTTTACTCTTTAAAAACATAGCCCTTAACAATGTACTTTTTAAAGCTTTGCCTATTTTTGAGTTTCATATAAATGAGTCCCACGGCATGTCTTCTTCCCTGTGACTTGTTCCTTTCATTTATCCTTGTGTGGGGAAATCCGTGCATGTGTTTGCATGTAGCAATGTCATTCATTTTTCACGGCTGGATAACGTTCCTTCGTAGGAATGTACCGCGGTGAATTTATCCGTCTCCTATTTATGGACATTTGGATTGTTGGGTTATTTCAAATAATGCTATTATGAACATCCTTGTAGATGTTTTCACACCATAGCTGTGACCTTATGCAGACCCAAGACTTTCTTCAGGAGCGAAATTGCCGAGTCTTAGGGTGTGTGCCTATTTAATTCAAAAATAGTATTTACTAGATGCATTAATTTCCTCTTACTGCCATAACAAATTACCACAGACTTGGTGGTTTAAAACAACACATTTATCATCTTACAGGTCTGTAGACAGAAGTCCAAAATGATCTCGCTGGGTTAAAATCCAGGTGCTGTCAGGGCTCTGTTTCTTTTGGAGGCTCTAGGGCAGCACCTGTGCTTTGCCGTTCCAAACTTCTAGAGGCTGTCTGCGCTCATGACCCCTTCCTCCCACTTGAAAGATAGCAACGCAGCATCTTCAGATCTCTCTGACTGTGAGGCCTCACTTTTTAGGCCTTACATTAGGCTCACTGGGATAATCCAAGATAATCTCCCCACCTAAAGGTCAGCGGGCTAGCAGCTTCAACTCCATCTGCACCCTTAATTTCCCTGTGCCTGTAACCTCGTACATTCATAAGTTCTGGGGCTTGGAGTGTGGGCCTCTTCGGAGGGGAGGCGTCACCCTGCTCACCACGCCACAGTGCAGACTTGCTTTTTAAAGCCCTTGTGCCTATTTACACTCCCCCCAGTGGAAGCCCATTCCCTTTGTTTCTGGGAGGACTGCCTTTTATTATAATTTCTCATTTTGAAATAGTTTAAAATTCACAGGAAGTTGGAAAAATAATAGAAAAGTACACCCTTCACCTAGCTTTTATATGCACTTTTTAATTTTCCCTCCCTTCCATCCTTCCTTCCATCCTTCCTTCCTTCCTTCCTTCCTTCCTCCCCCCTCTTTCTTTCTTTTTCTTTCTTTCTTTCTTTCTTTTTCTTTCTTTCTTTCTTTCTTTCTTTCTTTCTTTCTTTCTTTCTTTCTTTCTTTCTTTCTTTCTTTCTTTTTCTTTCTTTCTCTTCCTCCCTCCCTCCCTCCCTCCCTCCCTCCCTTCCTTCCTTCCTTCCTTCCTTCTTTTTCTTTTTCTTTCTTAGTATAGTTCTGTGGAATTTTATCATATAGATTTGAGCAACCATTACCACAATAGGGATAAAGACCTATTCTAAACCCTAAGTGTGGTACAAAGCTTAGAGATCATCATGAGAAAGCAGGTCCTGGAGGCCTTACCTGGGTAAGAAGAATGGCTCAGAGCTGGGGAATGTTCTGGGGTGAGGCTGTGAGAGAGGAAAGGGAAGGTCATGGCCCCTGAGTTGCTAGTTCTTGGGAGGCAGCCCTGCCCACGGAAGTCCTGGTGAGAGTCACCTTGGCTGAGTCCTTCCCAGTGCACCTGAGTACGCAGGCATCAGGGAAAAGCAAGGACTTTAACTCTTCCAGATTAATCCTGCTAAGTTGCAACAATATTGATATGCTATTATTTTCCATCTTTATTCATCCCCCGGCGAAGAAAGAACGACTCCCCCCAGGCCATTCATAATTGAAAAATGCTTTTAAGGCCTTTACGAGTTGAATACTAAATTTCGCGAGGTGCCTGCTTTATTGGGCCTCCAGTCACCGATGATACATTTGCTCCCTAATGTTCTTTAAGAAAAGGCGCTCGAGCGGCATGATGGATGGGACCGATCAGAATCAATGCTCATTAGTGACTCTGGTGGCCAGGTGGGTCTGGGTTGCCCACTTGGGGACACAGACCAGACAGGGGACTGGCTCTCAGCGAGAGGCATGGGTGAGGCCTGTTGGCTGACATTAGCTTTGAGCTGTGGCATATCATTTATTCATTCATTCGCTCATTCATTCAATAGATTCCACCAGATGCTGGATACCGAAGTGGATCAGACCCAGCCCTGTCCTCAAGGAGCAGCCAGGACTTGCACACAAAAAGGAGAAATTGAGCACATGTGTCTAATGGAGGGGGTATGCTTGGGGCCTGGGAGCAGGAGAGGAGGTTAGTTTTGCATGGTGGGCTGGCAACCAGGAAGAACTTCAGCTCAGAGGGGACATTTTAGTGGTGTGCTCAAAAGTCTGTGGGGTGAACGGAGGAACTTGCCAGGATGCGAAGGGTGTTCCTGGCAGAGAGAGAAACATAGGCAAAGGCGTGGAGGTGTGACGCAGCCTGGAGTGAGGAGCTGGAGCCACTTGACGTCTTAGAAGAGTCACCTGATGGCATTGAAGAGGGGGCCAAAGCTACGGTCCTCCTGATCCAACTCAGAATCCTAGAACTGGCAAAAACAGAATAAAGACCTTCCGGAAACTTCTGGCTCAACCCATTATAATTCTAACGGGCAAATAAAGCCCGGAGGGGGGCAGGGACTTTCTCAGGGTGTCATAGGCAGGTAATGGGGAGCGGGTAGGACCCATGGTGGGATTCTGACAACACAGCTGTGGCCTCATAGAGACCACAGTTCAGCTCTGCCACTGACCTTGGGCCTTAGTTCGTCTCTACATGCAAAATTGGGCTTATGACCCCTCCGGCTCCCAAGCTCTATGAAGCCCAGAGAAGGTACAAGTGTTATGTTGAGTCACACATAGCTAGTCAGTGACACAGGTGGAGGGGGAGGTGTAAGGAAAAATTTAAGTGAGAAAAAGGGGGCGGTGGGAGCCGGCCAGCATTCGCTGAGCGCTCAGGACAATGGGCTCTTGACTTGTATTTTCTCTTTTCATCTCTAACTAGCATTGGCGACACAACATGAATGCTCATTTTGCAAATGAAGAAACCGGAGACTTAGAAGTGAGGCGTGTTATCCAAGGTCACGCAAGGGGTACCCAGGATTTGAACCCAGAGTTTGAAAATTTAATTGAAGGCCCATGTGCTTCCCACTGCCCTGGACTGTACCCACAGGGTCTCAGAGAGAGGAATTTAGACAGACACAGAACAGCTGCCTCTGCTACGCTTGCAGCGTCTCTGACCCCCACCCACGGGTGTTAAAGCCTGTACATGTCACAAAGTGGCCAGGTTGTCCCGACCTTTATTCTTCCCTGAGGAGGTCATTGCTTGGTGTTTGTCCGAAGATCTGGGGGTGAGGTGGTGGCCAGGGAGGGCGACCAGGAGAGCAGAAGGGGAGAGCCCAGGGCCTGAGCTCTGGGTGTTTACCTCCTCCCTGGGCTGGCCTCTCTTCGCTGGGCCTGCTGAGGACCCAAGAGGCCTTGGTCTGGCCGAGGCCTGACATGGGGAGTGGAGGCAGCCAGCCCTCTGGCCCCTGCAGTTGGTCTCAGCCCTTGGGCTTGAGCCACAGCCTTGGGATTTGAGTCCCTTTTCTCTGAGTGACACCATCCCAATGGGGCCAGCACTGAGTGGAAAGACATGACAAAGGAACCAGTACAGCCCACTTTGGACAGTGCATTCATGCAGGATAGCAGGGGGCTGTGGGATCCCGCAGAGGGCTTCTCAGAGGAGGGGGCATAGAAACCGAGATCCAAAGGGTGAGGAGCTGGTCAGTGACAGGAGGAACGGCATGTACAGCGGCCCAGAGGTGAGCAAGCACTTGTCCTCTGTACCCTCCTCATACTGGCTTAAGAGACAGCCTGCCCTCCACTGGCCCTGCACCGCTTCCCGGGAGAATCCTGATTTTTCAATGTGCTACCCTAATGTGGGGTCTGTGGGTCTCTGAACTCAGGCAACAGGTCATCAGCATTTGTATTCATGAGATTGGGCTGCTGTAACAAAACATCATTGACTTAAATAACAAACATTTATTTCTCAGAGAAAGGCTGGAAGTCCAAGATCAAGGTGCCAGCCAGTTAGATTCCTGGTGAGGGCCCTCGTCCTGGCGTATAGGTTGTTACCTTCTTGCTGTGTTTTCACATGGGGCGGCACGGGGTGGGGGTGGTACGGAGAGAGACATCTCTTCCTCTTTTTAAAAAAATATTTTGTTTTCGTTGTACATCTTTGACTTTTTAAATATTTTAAAAAGATTTTATTTATTTTATTTTTAGACAGAGGGGAAGGGAGGGAGAAAGAGAGGGAGAGAAACAGCAATGTGTGGTTGCCTCTCATGCGCCCCCTACTGGGGACCTGGCCCGGAACCCAGGTATGTACCCTGACTGGGGAATTGAACTGGCAAACCCTTGGGTTTGCAGGCCAACACTCAATCCACTGAGCTACACCAGCCAGGGCTCTTCCTCTTCTTATAAAGCCACTAATCTTATCATGAGGGCCCCACACTCATGACTCAATCTAACCCTAATTACCTCCGAAAGTCCCCATCACATTCAGATACAAGGGCTTCAACATATGAATTTGTGGGGACTCAGTTCAGTCCAGAGCAGAACAGGAGAACACCGGAACTGGAAGGACCCCCTGTGGTTTGTATTCTAGAGGCTCAGCCCCATGTCACACAGCTATTGGGTGCTTGGGACATGCCTATTAAATGGAGGAAGGAATCCAGCACACTCCTATCAGATGGGGAAACTGAGGCTGAGCTGGGGCAAAGGACCTGTCCAGTGTCATGCTGAAGGCTAATGGCCAAGCTGGAACCTGGCCTCAGACCAGGCTGCCCCCAGTATGGGCACAGGATGAGGCTCTGGGTTCCAGGGTGTCCAGCCAGCTCTGGACTCTGTAGGCAGGGAAGACCAGGTGGGCCGGCGGTGCCCTCTCTTCCTTTAGCTCCATCTTCACCCTTGCATTTGACAGTCATTTTTAGAATACCTACTATGTACTGGGAATCAAAACCGACAAAGTGTCTGATTTCATGAAGCCTGTCCTAGTGGGGATAGGCAGATGCTAAATGAGATTAATAATTAAAATCAGTAGAATGTCAGGTGAGGCAAATGCCATGGAGAAAAATAGAACAGAACCAGAAGGATGAGAAAGTGATAAAAGGCTCGGAGTTCTTACAGGCGGGTGTGCAGGGAAAGCAGCTCTGATAAGGTGATGTTTGAGAGAGACCTGAAAGAACATATGGGGGTTTTAAACAAATTCTTTGATATTCTTCCATTCAAGAGATGGAGCTTAATTTTCCTCCCTTTCTGTGTGGCCCAGGCTTGGTGACTCACTTCCAACAAATGAAATGTGCTAGAAATGATGACTTCTGTGTTGGTTATAAAATACCTTGCAGTTTCCAGCTTAATCTCTCTCTTTCAGAACACCTGCTCTAGGGACAGCAGCTGCCATGTCATGAGGACACTCAAGCAGCTCTGTGAAGAGACCTACCTAGTGAGGATCTAACCCCTTCTGCCAACAGCCAGTGAGGAACTGAGGCTCTCTGCCAACAGCCATGTGAGGGAGCTGTCTGAGAAGTGGACCCTCCGGCCCCAATTGAGCCTTCTGATGAGTGCAGCCCCTGCTGACATCCTGCCCTCAGAGAGCCTGAGCCAGACCCAGGCACTCCTGGATTCTTGACCCACAGAAACTGGGTGATAATAAATGTTGGCGGTTGTTTTAAGTCCCTAAATTTTGGGGGGTAATTTTATTGCAGCAATAGATAACAAATACAGAAGGGGAGGAGCCAGCACATGGGTACCTTGGAGAAGTGATCTAAGCAGAGGGACAGCAGGTACAAAGGCCCTGCACCTCCATGCAGGGAGGGTGGAGACTCCACCCGGCTCAGCTCTTGTCTGTTTGATCCTCAGTTTCCTCACTTGTCAAAGAGAAGAAGCAGTGCCTCTCTTGCCCCTCTCAAGGGACATTATCAGATCAGAAATTCAATTGCAGACGTAGGAAGGCTCAGCGAGGCAGACTTGCGCAACCACACTGGCAATCGCAGCTGGCCTGAGATACCGGCTAGCTCCGCTACGCAGGCACCTTCTTTGCTGTGGCTGCTCATTTCTGCCCCCCTCCCAGACCTGCTGGATGGGACTCCCCAGAGGAGCATCCTGGGAACCCACATTTTATTTACCTGGGGATCAAAACCGACAAAGCGTCTGATTTTGGAGGCATACACACTGTCGTGAGCTGATGTGCTGTCCTCAGTTTGCTTGGGTTCTCTGCAGTTCCTGGTCCCCCTCAGTGCACCTGGCCAAGACCTTCTCACACCCCAAACCTACCCCAGGCTTCTGTCCCCCTTCCCCAGTCCCTAGAGTCAGAGCTTCCTGCCACGGGCTCACCGCTGAGCCCTGCTCTGGCTTTTCCGGCAGAAGTGTTCTAATCGCTCATGCTGTGGCTCTTGACCACTGCGGTGTCATTATTTGTTTAGAGTCGGTGTGTCTGAGGTCGGAGAACGTGTATGGCATACACCTATGTAAGCCCGCACGTCAGCGTGGGCCCTAGTGCTGGGTAGGCCCGCAGTGAAGTGTTCTCGGACGGGTAGAAGATGAAAGGGTGGAGGAAAAATTGGAAGAAAGGAGGAGAAAGATAGGAGCAAGGATGAGAAGACAGGGGAAGGGAGGGAAGGACAATCTGGAGGAAGGAGGAGAGAAAGGACGGGAGAAGGAGGAGTAGGAGGGATAAAGGGACGCATGGGAGGAAGGAGGAGGAGGGTGGGAGGAAGAAGAAAAGGAAGATGAAAGGAAGGCTTGGAAGAGGGATGAGGAGGGATTGGAGGAGAGTGAGAGGACAGGTGGGGGGAGACTCAGAGGAGGGTTGGGTTGGTGACTGAATGACTGAGGACACGAATGGCTGAGTACAGTCTCTCCACCCTCGGTGCCTCCGTCCACCTAGATGGACCTGCCACTCTCTGTAGCTCCGACAGGCTCACTCAGTTAACCAGGCCTCTGTTTTACTAACACGCTCTTCTGCAGCAGAGGCAATTAGAGCCGACGGCTGGAAGCTTCTCCCCAGGCAGCCCCACCTGCCCTGTCCCGTCCCATTAACTTCCAATTCAACAGCCATCCCCGACCTGCAATGTATAATGAAAGACATTCAAAATATATCCAAATGGCATGAGTATTGATTTATTAATGCTGGGGAATGTTGCTCTAATTGAATTGAGATCCAGGAAGTAAGTTAATGCAGCTGACGGTGCTACAGGAATTGAATTACCCCAGGGCCCAGAATTATTACCTTTTCACTCTCTTTGTTGTCAGTGGGATAAATAACAAATCAATTGACAATTCACCCTGGTGGCAAAAAAAAAAAAAAAAAAAAAAAAAAGTTTCCAGAGAGCCCTGGACTGAGAGCTGGGGAATGGGTGCGGGTGAGGGGTGGGGAGCTTCCTGGAGGAGGCGGAATGGGAAGGGGAGAAGAGATGAGGGTCTTTCTCCAAGCCCAGAGTTCGGCAGCCAGAATTCCCTAAAACACTACCTGCACAGACTGAGCCACTGCTCACTGAGAAAGTCCCCAAATGCAGTCAGGGCCAGAGGGGAGGTGGTTTGCCCCAAGTCGAGTTTACCCATAATTCTCATCACCTGTCTGGCCTCAGTTGTGTATGCACTTCCTGGTTGTAAGCCCTCCTCCTGAAGCCTTTTTGGGTGTGTGCCCTGCTCTCTCCTGCTGCATCCTGATGGCTGCCCCCCGCCTGAGGGTCCTCTGTGGTCCGAGGCACCCGCTGGGCAGAGAGGCCTTTGAGGGTTGGAGGTTAAAGCCTGAATGTTCCCCTCACCTGGCCACTGAGAGACTCACGGTAGGAATCTGGAAACTTCTCAGAGGACCAAAGCCTCTGGTCTGCTTCATCGTGAGGAAGAACCTCAGGAGTACGATTTCAACTAGCCTCTTCCTCAAAGTCCCTCCCTCCTGTACCTGTGCCTCTTTAGCATCCCCAGGTGTCTTCTAGCCTCCTACCTGCCTCTCCTTGAATGGGCCACCTTTTGGAGGAGTAAACTGCTTCTCCAAAACAGAGGACTGTGGCAAGAGAAATACTTGGCTGGAAAGACCAGCTCTGCTTGTTGTTGGGGTTGTGGCCCTAGGTGATTGGGTTCACATCTCTAAGCCTCAGTTTCCCCACCTGTCTAATGGGAGCAAAACCCCTTTGCGCCTCATGAGATGGTGGCTCTGAAGTACTTTAGAAAACACAGAGCTGTTGATGACAGCCGAGGCTGGCGAGTGTCTGCCAGGGACCACACAATTCTCCCGTCAGACGCCTCCAGCCGCTGGCTGCCCAGATGGGTGTCTGCAAAGCAGCCCGGCTGGCCTTGCTCTGGTCAAGGAAGAGAAAGGCTGAGTTAATTAAATCAACAGCTAACAGTGCAGGTTACCCACAAAAGTGAACTTTAGTGCCCCTAAAACCACTGACCAAAGGAGGGCTGGGAAAAAAACGAAACCACAGTTGGAGTAAAATGGAAAAAGAAATCATCAGCTCTACATCACTTCAGCTGGCCACAGGTATCAGCATATTAATTGGTCTTTGACTCGATTTGGCTGTGGGAGTCAGGGCAGGCTGTGGCTTCAGGGAGCCCAACCGAGCGCCATGGGGCTGGCTGCAGGGCATGCTGGGAGCACGGCTGGCCGCAGGGACGGGAGGCGCCAGCGGAGGAGGGGCAGAGCTGGGGCCTCCGCAGGCCCAGGAGGGCCATGTGTGCACCTGTGGGTGTGAGGGGCTGGGTGGGTGTGAATGAGAGTGGAAATGGGTGTGGGCACCCTTGTGGGGGTGAGGAGTTGGAGGTTTGTGAGTGTGGTGAGCGAACCCTGTCACTCATACTGTGCTTGGCACATCAAAAGCTCTTGATATAAATTTGTTGTTATCTGATTTTCACAGTCGCTCAAGCTAGAAGGTGATAATTCCATGAAGAAGGTGGAGGAGGCTCACAGATAGGCCCTTACCAGGTCACTCGGGAAGGCACCAACCGCAGTGGCAGCAGCAATGGCAGAGACAAGGACAGCGTAAGCTCCTTCTTAGGAAGTGACCGGCTGAACCCAGAGCACAGTGCCAGGCACAGAGGAGCATGAAGAAGGACCTGAGACGCCTTTCCTCAGGATCAGCATCCACGCCCTGGACAGCCGCCCCTTGTGCTGACCTAAGCCCTGTGCCCCCTTCCGATGGCTTCTCAGGAGCTGGCGTGCAGGAGTCCAGCCTGGGGGACTCTCCCCCTGCAATAATTGCCGGCGGTTCCAAGCCAGCTATGAGTGTTAACATTCCACTGGGGCGAGTGGCTTTCTTTCTGCCATAGCTGCTGCCCTGAGACTAGTGACCTCTGGAAGCAGTGACGGTGCCCAGCTCTTCTTCTTGCTTCCTGCCTGTTGGACATGCCTGTGGAACCGGGAACAGCAAGCTCTCTGCCGGAGGGGCATCCCCAGTGCTGGGGAAGTGTCCAGTGGCGCCCATGTCATGAGTGCCTGAATGCATCTGTGTCAGGTGAAATCCCTGCAGCTGTGTCCTATGTGCGGCCTTGGGCCTGTGCCAAGGAAGGTCTGCTCAGCTCCCCCAGGCCTTTCTATCAAAGCTGGGACATTCTGGGCAAGAAGGGTGCTTGGATCACCTTTCCTGCCCACAGTTCACAAACAAAGCAACCGAAGCACGGAGAAGGGAGGAACTTGGTTGAGGTCATGAGGTCACACAGCAAGTCAAAACCCAGGGCTCCAGGTTTCCAGTGTCAGGCATTTTCCCCTCAAACTTCCATGCTTCCAGGAGCCATGTTGGTGGCATTAAAACCACAGTTCCAGCTGCAAAGTAGCAAACGACATCGCTTCAGTGTCATGGAGGCAAGAGGGAGTGCTGGGGCCTACGGTAAATTGGAGGGCCCACCCCGTGTCCCAGCCAGCACTGTGCAGAGAGGTGGGCTGCACTTTGCCAGGGCTTCTGCTTTTTCAAGAGAAGCTGAAAAGTTGGGTTTTTATGTGAGGTTTTACGATTTTAAATGTGGGTAGAGCTCAAAAAATGTAAAAGCATAGTGACATGCAAAGCAAAATGACACTTTTGCTGTCTGTGGGCTGCAGGTGGTGACTCCGGGTTCTTTCTCTGGGGCTTGGTGGATAGAACTGTGGGAGGAGGTGAAAGGTTGGGTGCTGCCGAGAGGATTTGTTTTGAGACACTACTGACTCGCTGCATTCATTCACTTACTCCTTTGCCCGTTCCCCTCTTGGCCGGGGCTTTGCTCTCTGTCTGCTTTGTCCCAGGGGGCCCTGACTTCCCTTTGGCAGAATGAGCCCAAACTCCCCAACATCCCCACAGCCAGGATGGGGGCAAGGAAGGATTCTGGAGAATATGGGAGCCTGCTGGGGCCTCTCCTGGTATCTTTCTGGAAGAGTGTCAAGGCTTCCTTGGCATGACAGAGGGCAGAAGAGAGCCCACCACAGACAGATCCAAGCCCTAGTCCTGGTGCCATTCCTACGATGGGGATTAAAATTTGGGATCAGACAGACCTGGGTTCAAATCCTGACTCTGCCAGTGACAAGCTGTGTGACCCCTGAGCTTGGTAAAGAAGACAGTGCAGACCCCTGGCTGTGTCCCCTTGGCACTCACTTCCACACACCCAGGGCTGCTTATTGCAAACTCCATGGCTCTGCCTAAGGGCTCTTCCTGACAGCAAGCGAGACAGGGGCCCACAGGCCAGGCTGCAAGCCAGTGCCGGAGCACGAATGCCCTTCCGCAACCTTCAGACAGTGCGCCACAGGGCGTCGGTGGGCGGACATCCCGGCCCCTTCCCCCTTAGGTTGGGATAATTCTGATGCATAGTCTCCACCATCTCCCAAGTCCCCCAGGGGGACAGGTTGTTCATGGCAGTGATTTGCTCGATGGCTTGCCCCTTCCTGGCTTGCTTTCCTTCCTGGTCTCATTCCCCTTCTTCCTTAGCAGTGTTTCCTGGTATCATCTCCTAACTAAAGTACTGACAGTAGGCCCTGTAGGGACTGCTGCTGGGAGACCAAGAGCCTCCATTTGCTAAGCTGTCGAATGGGTACAGTTACTATCTCTTCAGAATTGCTGTGAGGGTCAGACACATTTCCACACACATACCTTGCCCAGAAGCTGCTGGGCATGTGGAAAACCTTCCCTCAGCAGGAGGTCGCTTTGATCGTTATTGATGACACTGTGATACTGGGGCCAACCCCCAGGTGCCAAGGCCAGGCCCATTCAGACAGTGTTGAGGTGTGAGCCCAGCTGCCCCAGCAGGTCCTTGGGGATTGATGGAGGGTTCAGGGTGGAAGGGCACCCACTCTGTGGTGGGGGGTCGCGGATTCTGTAGCAAAGAGGGTTGGGTCCCGGGGGAGCCCATCAGCACCACCCCCACCGCCAGACACAGAGCTGTTAGTGAAAATGGTGCTAATGGGGCCGGGCCCAGCTGTCACCATTGAGGGGGGGGATCTGAAGAAGGGGCAGGTGTAGGGTGGATGAAGAGGGCCCTGCAGCCGGGCTCACCCAGCGGCCACCCAGAGCTCCAGAGAGGCTGGGTCTACACAGGAAGTTTCTGGGGCAGGGGCTGGGCGTGGCGGGGAGGCTGGGCTCCCCATGCTGTCTCCCTGCAAGAGCAAATAGAAGTCTTCAACCTGCCCAGATTCAGGTAGGTTCTTGAGCCAGGACCTTGGGCAAGATGCTTCCCCACTCCGAAACTGCTTCCTCACCTGTAAAATGGAACTGATGACAGTACTGACGTCCCCGGGTGTTTCGAGGAGTTAGTAAACTGAAACTGGACCAGAGAACGGCGAGCAGGAGACGGCCTCTGTGGGGAGGACACGGCCTGATCTCCCTATCCAGCCTCTGCCCATCCCCCAACCCCCACCGCTCTGCTAGCCCGGAGGTTGGGGCTGCGGCACTAACATGTCTCTGACTTCTCTGTCTTCGGCCTCAAACCTCATACCACCTCACCAGGGGACTGTGGTTGTTGCAGGACCTTTAGGTCCGAAGAATGCTGCTCCCCAGAGGTAAAGGGCTGAGGGTGCCTTCCAAAGTGTGGGGTAAGGTTTCAAGTGGGTTTCTTGCCCTCAATCAGTGTCACTTCCTATGCACACATAGTGAGGTGTCTTTGCTCTGAATCACCTGCCTACCTCCTGGGACAGCTGTCCGGACTCGGGTCCCTAAGTCACTGCAGCCAGGATCATCATTCCCTGCTTCACTCCCACCTTGCCCGATCATCCCGAATCCAGAGCTTGAGCATCTGCCAAGCCCCTTCCTCCACACAGCTTTCTCTCACCGGCTCCTTGGAGCTGGCCTCGGAGGTTCTGGGCTACAGTAAGGATTCCCCTTTTGCAGACAAGAAACCCAAGCAGGGCCGGGACTAGCGTGGGGCAGGCAAGGCGTCCCTGGTAGAAAGTTCCAGGAAGCTGCCATTGCTTAGCGCTAACCTGGTGCTGGCAGGAGTCTGAGAGGTCCTTGTGCCCCTGGCTTGGCTCACCCTGGTCCTGTCCCTGAAACCAAGGCTGCAGAGGCTATCGGCCCTGCCTAAGTCTCTCAGTGGGGAGGGGCAGAGCTGGCCACAGAGGTCATTCTGCCCTGACCTCTGGCTGCGTGGGGTGGATGTGGGGAGGCTCGTTAGTGCGGAAAACAACCCCGGAAGAGGGAAGGTGGGGTCTGCGGGTCCATGTGGGGTTGGGGCTTGGTGGAATACAAGGCCTGGAAGTACACAGGGCTTCCAGCTCTGCCCAGGGGATGGCTGGGAAGGGCCCCCCATGTGTGCACCCACACGTGCGTGAACGTGCACGCAATTCTGGTGGTCACCTTTCTGCAGTGGGGGGCTGCCCTAAACGGGGGAGCTAGCGTCCTAGGAGCTGTGAGAGCAGAAGGCCCTCAAGGCACAGGCCTCTTTAGCCAAATCTGATAAAACTAAAAGCAGCCCAAACCCTGGGATCCTGTCCTCTGATTTCTAGAAACAGGCTGCTGGCCCTTCCTACATGCCAGTCAGTGTCAAGGGCTTTACGTGTATGAGCTCACCAGACGCTGACAAGGGCCCTCTGAGGTGTGTGAGCTGTTATCATCCCCGTTTTCCAGATGAGGAAGCGGAGCCTCAGAGACTGGCCTGTCCAAGGCCACCTAGCCGCTAGGTGGTAGAGCCAGCTCCTGTGACGGTGGCCTTAGCTGCCGTGACTTCTGCCTCTACCTTTGGAAACAGCCCGAGGGTGGCAAGGCACATTGGAGAATTCACGGAGCTTGCTTGTCAGAGCAACGCAACCAGAAGCGAGGCTTGTCGCTGCCCAGCTACAGGGGTGGCCACACTCTGGAACAATCCGGCAGTCCTTCCCACAGGGAAACAATGAGGTCAAACGACGCTCCAACTGAGGGCACACAGGGTCCTGCAGAAGTAACGCCTGCTGGAGCGTGCGTGGTTGGTAGGGCAATAATATGGATGCAATAATTTATAGTTTTAATTTGAACATTTCACCTAAAATGTCCTGTGGTGTGCTTGAGTGTGATATTGTTTTGTTACAGAATCACATGCTTAATGATTTTGTAATAAAAGATTTTTTAATAAAAAGGGGCAATGTACCAGGCCCTGCGCATTAACTGAGAGAGGTGATTTTTCCACTGTGGGCCTGGGACCATTTTTCTATGAGAAACAAACAAAACTACACACGTCTCCCTAAGTATTGAAAGGGCTGGAAGATTCCAGACCAAACCTCTGCCTGTGACTAGGCGGCTTCTCAGAGGAAGGCTGGGGGTGGGATGGAGTACCAGCTTAGCCAAGAGTAGGAAACTGCTATAACCAGCACGTGTTATTTTTATAATTACACAGGAAACACGCTTTTAAAAAGAAAAGCTGTTAAAGAACCTTCAAAACGTGTCTTCAGGACCCCTCCCTGTTTGGCTCCCAGAGCCCCGTGGGGAGGCTTCTGCTTCAATAGCCTGGCTGACTCAGGCCCTCCCCTGCCCAGAGGGGAGAGGCCGACGTGTTACAAGGAAAAATTGTGGGTTCTTGTTTTCTTTTTCTGTCCCGCACCACCCAGCCTTCGGGCTGCAGCAGCTGAGGGGTTGGGGTCATGGCGCCCCATCTTCCGTAGCTGGCGGAGCAGTGGGCCCCCAGCCAGGACTCTGCCTGGGGGGGCCCTCCGCTCTCCTCCTCCTGCGCAACCCGGATCACCTGTGTGAGTTTTGGTCTATTGCTTTTCTCTGGCCTGTTTTCGCCTGCAAAATGGGCCTAATACCCTTCCTAAGCTTGGGCTAAGGATGAAATGCACTCGAGAACCGTCAGGAAAGGTAAGATTTGAGGGGTAACTATAGTTTTTCTTTACTAGTAACCTTTTGGACCGAAGAGGGATTTGGATTCTGTTCTGCCGCTGACCTGCTGTGGACATGCGGGTGAACCTCTCTGACCTTAATTTCTTCATCGGTAAAATAGAAATAAAAGAAAATCACTCACAGACTTGCCACAGAAACTCAGTGAGCTACTTCGGGAAGCATTCAACATGGTCTCTGGCACGTGGGCTCCTTAAATGGGTGTCGCCATGAGGAGAAGGGACAAGGAGCTGCCCGGGGTGCTGGGGCTCAGGAGAAGGGAACCTGGGGAAGTGGGACCTTTTTCTGCCGTGACTTTGGGGAGGGGAACCAGGGCTGGGGTTTGGCAGGGCGAGTGTGGCCACTATGGTGAGTCCCACAGGCCAGCCTGGGGGCTGCTCTCCCACCACATACTGGCTAGCACACTGGAGAATGGAGAAGTAAGAGCCGTCTCCCAGGGAGGGCCTGACGGGCAAGCCGGGGGTGGAAAAACCCTTCCGTCAGTGGAGCCCAGGGGTGGGAAGCGCTGGCCCCGGGCCTGGTCACCTGCCTCCGCACAGCCCCGGGCCTCAGACTCCCTCAGCTTGGATCTATCAGGTCAACCAAAGCCAGGTTAACCTTCCTGAGGCCCAGCCTGACCGGCCACTCCGCTGCTCTGACCGTTCGATGGCTTGCTCGTGTCCGCAGAGCGAAGCCTCATCCAGCTCCTTATCTGGCCTCCCCCACCTGCCTCAGTCTGACCTCAGGCTTCATGGTACGGCCTGAGGGGCAGCCTGAGGCTCGGCTAGGCCCCGGAGTTCTCCCGGGCTGCGGGTGGGGCCACCCTCCTTTCCCCAGCCTTGTCCTAAATCCTCACCGTGGACTCTTCCCTGGGCTGGGTCTACTTGGCTTCTGTCACAAAATCAACACACTCCCTCATGTGAGGACAGTTTACATGGCTCGGCTGTAGTCCCATGGCACAGCCACGTGGGAAGCGGGACCCCACAGCCATGGCCCTGAAGATGTGCTGCTCAACCGTCCTTCAGGAGACCCTGCTGTGGGAAGCATGGTGGCTGAGGACCCAGCTGCCACCTCTCAGGATGCAGCAGAACCATGTTCGCACCCAGGCCCCTCCTACCCAACACCTGAGCAGGATGGAGGTGTGGGGCCCGACTCCCGGTCTGGCGGCCCTTCCTGCCTACTCTGCTCCCTCTCCCTGTTATCCTTCCCAGTAAGTCTCCTCATGTCAAACCCCCCACGATGGCTAAACAGAGGGCCATTTTACAGGTGGGAAAACTGAGGCTTAGAAGTGGTCAGGGACCCACCCGAAGTCACATACCAATTATGGCCAGAGCCGGTTCCAGAACTAAGACTTCTTCCTTCCATCACGCCCTCCCCCCGCTTCACCCCCTTGATCCAATACGCTGAGGTCGAATGCCAGGGTGGCCTTCCCCGCTGGAAGCGAGGCCGACACTGGAGGCATTTGACCCAGAAGAGATTCTTACCTTAACTTACAGTGGTGGTGGGGGGCTCGGGTCCTGCTGCCCATCCAGGGTCCTGCCGGGATCCGGGCAGCATGCTCTCCAGGGAGCATGAGAGCAGGATTTGCAGCCTGGCTTTTAAAGCAACACAACATCATTAAATCTGTGATGGAGCCCAGGCCCTAATGGCTTAGCCACGACTCTCTGTCGCCGTTCTCCACTTCTGGGGAGGACGGGCCAGAGGCTGGGGGATGGCTGGGGGTGGAAGCACTCTGGGGACACTGATCTTGGACTTGGCAAAGAGGCCTCTTGTGAGGGGGCTCTATCGGACCATCTCCAAGTTTCGCTGTCGAGGCATAAAGTTTTGACTGGGTGAGAGCTCCCTCCGTCTTCTACAGTGGGAAACTGAGGCCCAGAGGGGTGAGAGGACTTGCTCAAGACCATCGGCTGAACCAGCATTAGAATTTTCCTGCCTGTCTTTTCCTTTTCAGAAATGCCCCACCTCCCACCCCCTCCCAGCATCTGATTTTCTCCCAGACCTCCACCACTCCTGGACGAACCGTCTTCAGCAACCCCCTAGGGAGGCCAGCTTGCTGCTTCTCCCAGGAAGTAAACAGCCTCGGAGACTCGTTCCTACTGGCGTGGCTCCGCCTACCTAAAATTCCTCATTTCAACAGGGGGTTTATATTTGTCACAAAAGCACACACCTGATTATACATAACGATACCATTTTCACCTCTGTTCTCTGGATAAGCCACAGGCTGGTCCCTGAGACCTGCAAGGCCCTGCGAGGCTGGCTCTGCACACTTCTTTGACCTCCCTTCCTGCAGCCACTATGCCCTGATCTGGGTGCTCTGGGTCCTAGCCCCGCCCCCTCAGTTCCCCCCGGTGCAAGCCCCTTCCCACTGCAGGGCTCTAGCTGGTCCCTCCGCTGCCGCCCTCTGATCCCTGTGCCTTACCAGTGGATTTCCACTTTCCACCCTCCCGCTCCCCCGACATCAGCCCCAGGCCCATGCCCTCAGGAAAGCCTTCCCAAACCCGGATAGGGTGAGGCCCTGGCGTATGTGCTCCTGCCACTGGATCCTGCTTATCTTATTATAATGATATGCATGTTTCATGTGTCTATCCCACCTGGTCTTGAGCAGGCTCCCAGGGCAGGGACCTAGCCTATGATGAGGAAGGAAAGAAGGAAGGAAGGAAGGAAGGAAGGAAGGGAAAGGAGAGGAAAAAAGGAAGGAAAGGTCGAAATGGAGAGTCAGGAAATAGGAACACAGAAATAGAAGTAGCCCTGGCTGGTGTGGCTCAGTTGGTTGAGTGTCGTTCCACAAAGCGAAAGGTCAACGGTTTGATTTTGCCTCAGAGCACATGCCTGGGTTGCAGGTCCGGTCCCAGGTTGGGAAGTGAGCAAGAGGCAACTGACCAATGTTTCTCTCACACATTAATGTTTCCCTCCCTCTCTTTTTCCCTCCCTTCCCCTCTCTGTAAAAATAAATAAATCAAATCTTTCAAAAAAAAGAAATAAAAACAGTCAAACTCACAGAGAAGAATAACCACATAAGAGCAAAATAGTTGCTCAAGTTGAGTTCCAAATTTGACTTTGAGCTTCCCAGCAGCCAAGGCAAAAAAGGAAGATATGGTCAGTTACATCAGTGTCGGTGTCAAAGGAGGAAGCCCACCAGTTCCTCAGGGGAAATCCAGCTCTCTGTGGGAAGGGGTACTCGGTGATGAGTTGGCTGGTGTTTTCAGCATCCCTCTGTGTATGTACTAATGAAGTTCCCAATGCAGCTTCTCATGCCACTTGTGGGCAAAAGCTAAGAAAGGGACATTGAAAAGCAGCTTGGAGACAGCGTTCCTGCAGAGAGCTATGTGATGGTCCAAGGCTCTCAAAAGATTCTAGGCTGTCCTCCAAGCAGATGCCTCTCCATTGCTCTGGCCTGAGAGAGGCCACCCTGGCAGCGAGGGTGGAGTGTGGAGGTGCAGGGGGCCCGCTGGCACCCCATGCCAGCTCTGCCATCCCTCCCCAGCCGCCTCACCTTGCCGAGCCCACGGTTCCTTCCTCTTTTGTAAAACGGGACTGTCGTGGTACTGCCCTCAGGAGGATGTTGGCAGGATTAAACAGGGCAGCGCGCGTCACGGGATCGACGCAGCGGTGTCCATCAGCACTTGGCATCATTGTCGTCAGACAAGTCAGAGCCAAAGCCAGAAGGTTCCCTACAAGAGTCAGGCTTGGCGATGGGGGTGTGTGCATGTGGAATAAACCGCCCGGGAGTTCATTTCTTATGGTGGCATCGGAGGCCTTGCCGCTCTTCAGCACCTCTTGTGTACCCGGCCCTGCACTTGGCTTCCTGGGAAGGGGGTAAACTGAGGCACAGCCCAGGCCGGTGTGTGTTGGGGGAGAGAGGACACACCCATAGGGGAAGAGAAAAATCCCAGGCCCTTCAGGCCATGTGCCCAGGCTCGATGACCACGGGAGGGCCTTGAGTTGTTCTGGGGGGAGAGGGACAGGGCAGGGGGCCAGGAAGGGGCCCCGGTGATGGACTAGCAGAGAGGGAAGGATCCGGGTCCCAGGAGGAGGGGAGAAAGGCATTCCTGGTGCAGAGTGTGTTCAAGGGACAGCAGAGTGACAATCACTACTGCTGTGGGACCCTATACAGGCTGAGTTCTGTCACACATGCTTACAGTCTCAACACATGGTGTCCCCACAGCAGCCCTATGGAGCCAGCATTCCAGTTTCCACTTTACGTATGAGGAAACTGAGGCACAGGGAGACTCAGAAACATGTCCAAGGTCACAGGCTAGTGTCTTTGTCTCCTCAGGCTGGGTGACTAAACCAACAGAAATGTATTTCTCACGATTCTGGAGGCCATAGCCCAAGATCAAAGTGCTGGTAAGTTGGATTTCATTCTAAAGCCTCTTCCCTTGGCTTGCAGGCAGCCGCCGTCACCTGTGTGCCCTTCTTTGTGCACGTGTGGACAGAGAGAGAATGGGCGCTCTCGCTTCTCCTCATAAGGGCACCAATCCCATTGAATCAGGACCCCCAAACTTAAGACCTCATTTAACCTTAGAGGTCCCATCTCCAAATACAGCCACACCAGGGACTAGAGCTTCAACATATGAATGGGGAAGTGGGGCACAAACATTTGGCCCATAACAGCTAGGAAGGGGTCAAGTTGAGATTTGAACCCAGACCACCTGTCCACAGCCCTGACCCTGAAACATACCTGTCAGAGGGGGAGGAGGAGCAGCCGGGGTTCAGGGGCTGCAGATGAGGCCCAGTCAGAGACGAGGGGGGTGCAGAGCAGGCAGTGGCAGCAGCGGCCACAGAGAGGCAGGAGTGGAGGAGGGAACTTTCCTGGGAAGGTCAGGGATCAATGGAGGGCGGGGGAAGCTGGTCCGAACAGGGCGAGGGGCTCATTAGCAGCAGGCCCAGCTGGCTGGCTGCTCCAGACCGTGAACTTGGCAAAGGGCAGCCGCCCAGGGGCAGCGGGTGGCCTGTCCGTGGAGAAGGGGCTCCCCAGAGGGCCCTGGCCAAATCAATGAGGGTAGCCTGGTCGATGAGAGTTCAGCAGGCCCTGGGGGTGAGACCTTGACCCCCTCAGGCAGGAGGGTGACAGCGGCACTCCTGCAGTGTGAGGCCACACACGGAGGGCTTCCCTGCCACCGGGCCTATGGGGAAGGCCCCCGACCTAGCCTGCTGCCTTACTCACCCCTCACGACCAGCACCCCGCAAGGCTCTCCTTGTTATCCCCATTTTATAGATGAAGGAACTTGCCTCCTGGGCAGAGATGCAAATGCAGACAGCCTGACTCCAAATCCCAGACTCTTGCTAATGTAGTTTTCCAGAATTGTCTCTTCTTGATTTGGTCCTGGGTGCTTCCTGACCTGCTAGCTTGGTGGACAGGCTGGCAGGTGGTCTTTGCCTCTTTCTTTGTCTCTGGTTCAGTTTCCTGAGTGAATGGCAGGCGGGGGTGGGTGAGGAGGGGCAGGACAGAAGAACTGAGTTCCCCAGAGCAAACGAGCAAACAGGCTGAGGTTCAGTGAGGAAGCCGGAACAGAGGAGTGGGGGTCACTGTCGTGCGGGCGTCTGCATCAGCTGCCATTTCCCATCCCAGTGACCGAACCAACAAGGTCGGCATGGGACAATAATACAATGATTGTGTTATCCAGCGTTAACTCCGTCCCCTATGACTCCCCCTTCAAGGCCCTGAAAGCCCGGAGCCCTATGTTGGAGGGGACAGATACCAGTACATGTAGATTACCATGTGCCAGGGCAGTGCTAGGCACAAAGGGTTCAGTATCAAGTCCAGCTAGGGCAGCCCCTACTTGCATGGGTTTATGGTCAATCCGGGGAGTTCGACATTCATCACTTAATCACACACACCAGCAAATTGGCCCCAGCCCTTCGGACTTCAGACCTCATAGAAGGGCACACAGACCTATATGGAGGGCTGTTCGTTTCAGCAATAGCGAATGCCTGGAACTAACTGAAATGTTCATTAAAAGGGGAATAGTGAGTGTGTTATGGTATAGCCATGGGCGGGGGTAATAATCAGAGACTGAACAGACTCAAGTAACATTAGAACGCGCTAATCTGGAGAAATCACCAAGACAGCTGCTAAATAGAAAAGGTAATTACAGAGCAACTCAAACAGTATGATTCTGCTTTACAGAAAATGCATGTGCATGTTTGATGAGCATACACCTTCTGTATAGTGCTGTCTTGATCATCTTAGGGAACAGATACAAAGATACACGCCATATTCAGGGGCTTTGCTTCTTACTTTCTGTACTTCAGAAAAAAGCTATGGCATGTGGCTAATTTAGCCTTTCTGTTTTGCTTTGGGTATAAAATCTGCAAGAGTTAATAACTCTGATGAGAGGTCTACATCCAACAATATGGGGAGATACACTGCTAAAGGAAGATAAGTCAGGGAAACATATGTAAGGTCTGGTCCTTTTTGTGTAAAATAGACCCCACAAACAGATCTAAATAATATCTATGTAGGCTCTTTAAATGCGTAGGAAGGATCCGTAGAGGCCAAGCTGTTAAGAGGGCTCTCATCTGAAGAGGGGCTAAGAATTATCGGGAGAGGGTGAAAGGGGCTCTTACTCTTAATTCCCAAGGCTTGGGGTGCCTTTGGGACATAGAGACCCCAAGAAAAGTGGCAAATGGCAAATGGAGACAAACGGGCAGCGAGGAGTAGATGGTCATGGTGATGGGGGGAGGGGTGCTCGGGGCTGCCTGTTCATATCTGAACTTCGCATCTCAGGTCCTCCTGCCTCCCCTCTGGAAGCCCCCATGACTCAGGGGCAGGCGAGGGAGAAAGGGCAGGGAAACCACGTGTGTGCAGTAGGGTTGGCAGGGGGCAGTGTAAGGCTTTTCCAAAGGGCTGTCCCTGCCTGTCCATGCAGTTTCTGGGTAACCAGGGAATGCCCCCCCCCCAAGGGAGTCTACCTGCCCCCATTTCCTCCTCTCCCAGCCTTGTCTGATGATGAGGGGCTGATGCCAGGGCAAGCAGGGCCCTTGGACACTGGCTCCTGCCCCAGGACTGACCACAGCAGCCGCATGCAGCCCAAGGCCTCCAGGAGGCTGACCTTTCCGGAGCCCTGATAAGGCATTAGCGTTCACACAGGGGCGGGGCCTGGCCCCGAGCCGATCCAGTCACTCCATCGTCCCTGGGGCCTCCCGACAGCCCCTAAACCCACTGAAAAAATGAATAATAGAAACAAGATGAGTAATAGCTCTGCTGGTGGCCTGGGGAATTGGAAGCAAATAGAATCCTGAGAGGATCTTTGGGTTGACAGCCCAGCTCCGCACGGCAGGACGGATGCTGGGGATGTGCGGGTGAAGAGGGAACCCAAACAGCCCCGCTCCAGGAGTGGGGAGTCCGGGTCGCGGTGGGGCAAGGGAAGCTAGGAATTGCTGGCGGGGCTGGGTGGAGTGATGACAGCGTACACACTGCTCTCCTGCCACACGGCCAGCTGGGGCTGCCATTGTGCTAGGACAGTGTTCCCTTGGGGTAAGATGGCCTGTGTCCAGAGCTAGTAAGGGGATGGGGCGCAGCTGCTGGGCTGTGCCGGGAAGGGTTGATATTTTACAGCAAGTGGGTTCTAATCCTGGCCCCTCCACTTTCTACTTGGCTGACCCTGGGTAAGTTACTTAATCTTTCTGAGCATCAGCTATAAAATGGGGAGAATCACAGTACCTATCTTACAGGTTTGTTTGGGATTAAAATGAGGTGATGTGCTTAAAGTACTTACTGCGGCACCTGACGTTTATTAAGGGTTCAGTAAGAAGCAGCAATTCTCTATTGCCCCCGGCCCCTTGATCATATTAGATTATGGGTTCAGGCTCTCAGGAAGGCATGGCCACACAGGGGAACAGGGTGGGATGAAAGGCGTTTATGCCAGGAAGGGACAGGATGGGGTCTTTGAAAGTATCCTCTAAAGAGCCAGTGCCCAGGAAACGCTGTCTTCCCAGGAAGCCGAAGCTGCTGTGAGTTTGGGTTTGGATGCCGCCAGCCTCGCCCCTCACTGATCTACAGAAAGCAGCTGGGTATGGGGAGAGGGCCAGCCTTGCTCTGGGCCGAGGCTGTGAGGTCCCAAGCTCCTGCCCCAGCCCTACAGATGGGGGTGGCGGTGGGGCTCAACAGCTCCTTTCCTGAAGAATCTGCTGGGGCCACCTCCTGGCTGAGATGCTGCTCCTCTCAGGGACGCCTGGTCTGGTCAATGGGGTGGGAGACAACCTTCTCCAGAGAAGGTTCTAGGTTGCCTCTTTGGTGACAGTCTTGAAAAACAGAAAGTAGGAAAAAAAAAACAAAGCCTCCACACTGAACAAAGGGGCCTGAAAGGGGCAGGGCCAAGTCTTTGCTGAGGTTTAGGTCTGGGAAGAAAATAGCTTCCTCCTAAACCTGGGACTGGGACTCCTTCAGGGAGACTTTAGGTCACTTTCCCAAGCTGCAGTGCCTCCATTTGTGAAATGAGCTTCGTAAAGAAACTGACCACCCCAAAGAGAAAGCTCTTAGGAGTATATAAGCCTCAGCTTTTTCATCTGTAAAATGGGCCGTCATGAGACACTACAGGTAAAGCATGTAGCACAGGGCCCAGCCTTCCAGACCAGACCAGGCAGAACCCCGATCATTTTCCCTTATAAGAGGGCTGTGGCAGAGGTGGCAGGGACTGCCCCCGTCACCATCCTTCCATTTCACAGAAGGAAATGAGGCTCAGAGATTACCCAGCAAGGCGGTGGCACAGCTGAGATGCGTGGAGGAACCATTGCTATCTGCCTCTGCCCAGCCCAGCCCTACCCCCATCCTTACCTCCCCGGGACTGTTGTCATTGGAGTAAGGCCAACTCTGCACTGAGCAGTGGCCTGGGACTCCTGGGAACCTGCTCATAGTCTCCCGATCACTGTCATCTCCACTGGTTCTCAGCCCCAGCTGGACTTGTGGTCTGGACCAGCCTGAGTCCCATGGCTGGTGGTTGAGACCCCAAAACCACAGTCAGCTGTATTGATTGAGGGCCATGTGGTGGGACCCCTGCATGGGCAAGGCTCTAAGATGGTGGGGAGGGGCCAGCCCTCCAGGAAAGGAGTTAGTCTCTGCTCCACCTTGAGATCAGTGTGTAGGGGCTGGTCCTTTGGAAGAATGAGGGGAGGCAATAGGGCAGCACACAGTAGGCCCACACTCTGCACTTATTTAATCCTCGCAATTCTTGGAGTAGGTGATACAACTGTCCATCTTTAGAGGTGAGGAAACTGAGGGATGGACTGAGTACCCTGCCCAAAGTTACACTGAGAGGCCAGGGCAGAGTCAGGATTCGAACTCAGGCCGTCGGGCTCCAGAGCCAGAGTTTTTGTGCTACTTTAGGGGAAACAAGAGCCCGTTAAAGGCCTGTTCTTGGCGGGCAGAGGCGGTTCCTTGACGGAGGGAATCGGAAGCTGCTGGAGGCTGACGTGAATTAGCGCCCACAGAGAGGCCTGTCTCTGCAGGTGGAGGAGGCCTGGACTGAGCCCCTGGGACCCCACACTGGGCATGATGTGCTGGCTGAACAGCTGGGCTTTGGGGCCAAGTGGCATGGGGCTGGGCTATGGCGGGGTCAAAGCGAGAGTAACACGAACAGCTCACGTTTAGGGAGCCAGTGCTATGTGACAGGCACTCTGTGCTGGTCATAGCAGTGAATTGAATAGACTAATGCCCCCCTCTCATCATGCAGCTGAGGCACAGCAAGGGGAGGGGGCTTGCTAAGGCCACACGACTGCTTGGTGTGATGTCCAGGCACAAATTCTGATCACTTTTCTGTTCTAAAATTGTGGGCAGGAGATGCCTTTCCAGTGGCTCAGAGGCTAAAACTCCAATAGAACTGTTCGGGGCGGGGGGGCTGCTGTCTAGCAGCCTGAGACCTGCTGGACCCTCCTGGCTGATGGACGCCGCCCACCCTAGGCCCGTCAGACTTCACTCTGCTCCCCATCATTTCCCCACTCCTCCCTCCTGGTCCCTCCTTCTCTCTCCTTGCCTCCTCTCTTCCTTCCCTCCTTCCCTTCCTTCCTTCCCTTCC